>JAMPIV010006882.1:0-7500 GCA_024509875.1 Oreohelix idahoensis | reverse complement strand
CCCACAACCCCCAATTCCCCCCCCAACAAACCCCCCCCCCCCCCCCCCCCCCCCCCAATAACCCCCCTTTTATTAAAACCCCCCCCCACCCCCCCCCCAACACAATTCCCCCCCCACACCCCTCCCCCCCAATTATCCCCCCCCCCCCACCCTAATACCTCCAACCCCCTACCCCCCAACAACCCCCAAACCCCACCCCCCACCACCAAAAACCCCCCAACAACCCCCCCCCCCCATCCCCCCCCCCCCCCCTACCCCCAAAATCAAAACCCCCCCAAACCCCCCACCCCCATTAAACACAACCCCCCCCCCCCCACCCCCCCCCCCCCCACAAAACCCCCCACCATACCCCCCCAAAACACCCCCCCCCCCCCCCCCCCCCCCCCCCCCCCCCACACCCACCCCCCCCCCCCCACCCCCCTAAACTCCCCCCCCCCCCCCCCCAAACCCCCCCCCAAAATAAAACCCCCACAAACCCCCCCCCCCCCCCCCACCAACCCACCAAACCTCCACCCCCCCCCATCCCCCCCCAAACCCACCCCACACCCCCCCCACCCCCCACCCCCCCACCCAAACCCCATCAAATACCCCCCCCAACCCCCCACCAAAACACCCCCCCCCCCCCCATCCCACCCCCCCCACCCCCCACACCCCCCCCCCCCAAAAAAAAAACCCATCACCCAAAATACCACCCATAACCCCCAACCCAAAAAATTACCCACCCCCCCCCCCCCAAACCCAACCCCCCCCCCCCCCCCCCCACCCCCCCCCCCCCCCCCCCCCAAAACCCCCCCCCCCAAAATAACCCCCCCCCCCACAACAAACCCCCCCCCCCCCACCCCCCCCCCCCCCCCCCAATTCCAAAAAAAAACCCCAACCCAAAACCCCCCACCCAAAATCCCCCCAAAAAACCACCCCCCCCAACCCCAACAAACCCCCCCCCCCCCCCCCCACCCCCCCCCCCCCCCCCCAACCCCCCCCACCACAACCATTTCCCCCACCCCCCCCCCCCCCCCCCCCCCCCCCCCCCACCCCCCCCCCCCCCCAACCCCCCACCCCCCCCCAAACCCCCCATTTAACCCCCCCAAAAACAAACCCCCCCCCCCCCCCCCCCCCCCCACCCCCCCCTCCCCCCCCCCCCCCCATTACCCCCCCCCAACCCCAATCACCCCCCCCCCCCCAACCTCCCCCCCCCCCCCCCCCCCAAACATCCCCCCATCACCCCCCCCCACCCCCCCCCCTTAAATTTAACACCAACCCCCCCCCCCCAAATAACCAAAATCACAAATCTACCAACAATCCTTAAACCCCCCCCCCCCCCCCCCCCCCCCCCCCCCCCAACCCCCCCCAAACAACCCCCCAACCCCCCCCCCCCCCCCCAAAAACCCCCAAACCACCCCAACAAAAACCCACCCCCCCCCCCACCAAAAACAACCCCCCCCCCCCCCCCACCCCCCCCCCACCAACCCCCCAACCAAAACCCCCCCCCACACCAAAAAAACCCCCCACCCCCACCCCCCCCCCCCACAAACTAAAACCCCCACCCCACCACCCCCCCCCCCCAAAACAAAAACCCCCCCCCTACCTACCCCCCACACCCCCCCAAACCACCCCCCCCAACAAACCCCCCCCCCCCCCCCAAACCCCCCCCCCCCCCAATTACCCCCCCCAACCCCCCCCCCTCAACCCACCCAAAACCAATACCAACACCCCCCCCCCCCCCCCCCCCCACAAAAAAACCCCCCAAAAAATACCCTCCACACCCAATCCCAAAAACACCACAATCCCCCCCCCCCCACCAACCCAAAAAAAACCCCCCCCCCCCCCCCAAACTATCCCCATTCCCCCCCCCCAACCCCCCACCAACCCCCCCCCAAAAACCCCCCCCCCCCCCACACAACCAAATACCACAACCAACCCCAACCCCCCCCAACCCCCCCCACCCCCACCCCCCCCACAAACATAAACCCATCAAATTCATACAACAAACCCCAAACCAAAAAATCCAAACCCAACCCAAAAACCCCACCCCCCCCAAAACCCCCCCCCCCCAACACTCCCCCACCCAAAACCCCCCCCCCAAATACCCCCCCCACCACTAACCCTACTCAACCACCCCCCCCTTAATCCCAAACCAACCACTAAAAACCCACTATAAAATAACCACCCCCCAACACCCCCCCCCATCAAACAAACCACCACAAAACCCCCTAATACCAAAAAAAAATATTTACCCCCCCCCCCAACCCCACCCCAAACCAACCCCCCCCCACAAAACCATAACCCCCCAACCCACACCCATAAACAAAACCAATTTTACCCTCCACCCCCCTTCACCACCCCCCCAAACCCAAACCCCATAACCAAACTATAACCCCAACTTAACCCCAAAAAAAAATCCACAACCCCCCCCAACAAACCCCCCAACCCCCCCCCCCCAACACATCCAAAAAACACCCAAACCCCCCACCCCCACCAACCAAAACCCAAACCCCCCCCTACCCCCCCCCCCCCCAAACCCAAACCCCCACCCCAAAACCCCCAACCCCCCAACCCCCCCCCCCAACCCCCCCCCCCCCCACTCCCCCACATCACACACAAAAAACCCCCCAACCCCCCAATTTTAAAAACCCCCCCCCCCCCCAAAAAAAATCCCCCCCCCCCCCACCCCCCACCCCCCCACACCCATAATTAACAAAACCCAAAAATCAACCCCCCCCACACCAAAACCCCCCACAAAAACCCAACATCCCCCCCCCCACCAATTTACAAAAAACAAACCAAATCAAAACCCAAACTAACCCCCCCACCCCAAAAATACCAATCAACCCCCCCCCCAACCCCCATAAATTCCAACCCCCCCCCCCCCACCAACCCCACCCCCCACCCCCCCCCCCCCCCAATTCCCATTTACACAAACCCCCCCCCCCCACCCCCCACCATTATCCCCCACCAAAACACCCACCACCACACCAACTAACAAACTAAACAAAAAAACACACCCAACAAACCAAAAACCCCCCCCCCCCCTACCCACCCACAAAACCCCCCCCCCCCAAACCCCACCCCCCCCCCCCCCCAACCCCCCCCCACCCCACAAAAAACCCCCAAAAAAAAACCCCCCCCCCCCCCCCCAAAACAACCCCAAAACCCCCAACCCAAACCCCCCAAATTCCCCCCCCAAACCATAACAAAATCCAACCCCCAACACCACAAAAAACAATCAATCAACCCCCAAATAAAAACCCCCCAACCCCAACCATAACCCCCAATATTCCCCCCCCCCAAACAAAAAACCCCCTTACTAACCAATCATCAAACCCTATTACATAACCACAAAAAAACCCCCCATCCAACCCCACAAACAACACCTACCAACCCATCCACTTAAAACCCCAAAAACACAATAACCACCCCCCCAAAAACTAAAACCCCCAAAAAAACCCCTCACAAAACTCAAAAAATTAAAAATACACACCCCCCTAACCACCCCAAAACCAACCCCCCAAATAAAAAAAACCTTAAAACCCACACTAACCTAACCCCAACCAAACAAACCCAAAAAAATCAACACCAAATCCCCCCAATTCAAACACCCAAAAATACAAAACCCAAAACCAAATTAACCCCAAATACCCAAAATAACAAACCAAAAAAAAACCCCCAAACACCCACAATCCCCCCTCCAAAAACCAAAATCCAAAAACCAAAACCACACCACCCACCACCCCCCAACAAAAACAAACAAAACCAAACCACACCCACACAAACCCCATTCCCCACCAAACCCACAAAAACCAAATTTCACCAACCAAAACCCCAACCCAAACAAAAACAAACCCCCCCAAAAACCCCCCCCCCCCCCAACCCCAAAATCCCCACCCCCCCCAACCCCCACCCCTACCAAAAACAACCACAAAAAAATCCAAAACCCTACCCCACCCCATCCCCCCCACCCCCCCCAAAAAACATCCAAAACCACCCCCCCCCAAACCCCCCCCCATTCAATTCCACACAAACCCAAAACCAAACCCCCACCCAACAAAAATTAAAACCAACAAAAAACCCACCATATCAACCAAAAAATCCCCCCCCCCAACCCCCCCAAACCACCCAAATATACCCCCCCACCCCAAACACCCACCCCTTCCCCCCCTTAAAAAAACCCTACACAAACAACCCCCAACACACCCAACCCCCAACCCCCAACCCCCCTAAAAAAAACCCCATCTCCCAAACAAATCCCCCCCAAAACCAAACCCCCCACCACCCCACTCCAAAAAAACCCCCACCCCCCCCCAAAATCAAAAATACCACATAAATCAAACCCAGTTATTCCCAAACAAAAAATTCCCCCCACCACACTCCACCACCCCCCCCACCCCCAAAACCCACCTAAAAACCAAACCCAACCCCCCCAACAAACCCACCCCACAATAAAATAAATTCCCCCCCATCAATAAAAAACAACCCCACCCATTACCAACCCACACCCCCCCCCCCCCCCCCCCCAAACCCCCCCCCCCAAAACACCCAAACAAATTTCCCCCAACCCCACCCCCCCAACAAAACCCAACCCCCCCCCACCCCCCCCCCCCCCCCCCCCCCCAAAATAAACACCACCCCCCCCCCCCACATTCACACCCCCAAATAACCCACCCAAAAAAAACAACCCAAACCCCCACAAACCACCCCCCCCCCCCACCACCCCCCCCCCCAAACACAACCCACCCAACCCCCATAACCCCAACCCACAACCCCCCCCACATCACACCACCAAACAAAACAACTCCACAACCCTTACCAAACCACCCCCCAAAATAAACAATAACAACCCCCAAACCACCCAATCCACCCCAAATCAACAACCCCCCCCCCCCCCAATAACAACCCCCCCCCCCCAAAAACCCTAACAAAACCCCCCCAAAACCCTAACCCCCCCCCCCCCCACCCCCCCCAACCCCCCCCCCCCCCCCAAACTCCCCCACCCCCAACAAACCCCCCCCCCCACCCCCCCACAACTCCCCAATAACATTTCCTACCCAACCCCCCCAACCCATTAATACCCCAAAAAAAAAACTACACCCCTTAAAACCCAAATTTAACAACCCCCCCCCACCAAACCAAAATTTACCCCCAAACTAACCCCCACCATTACCAAAATACCCCCACCCCCCCCCCCCCCCAAACAAAACCAAACCAACCCAACCCCCCAACCAACACCCCCCCCATCTTACCTTAAAACATAAAAACCAAAAAAACACCCCACCATAACAACCCCCAAATAAACCCCCCAAAAACACCCCCCACCCCCCCCCCCACCCCCCTACCATCCACAACCCCCCCAAAACCCCCCCACCATCCCCCCCACCTTACAACCACACCCAACAACCCCCCCCCCCCAACCCCCCCAAATACCCAACCCCAAACACAAACCCCCCCCAAACCACCCCACCACAACCCAACAACCACCACCCTACAAAAACACAACCCCCCCTACCAACAACCCCACCAAAACCCCCCCCACCCCCAAACCCACACACCACCCCCCAACCCCCCCCCCAATACACAAACCACAACCCCCCCCCCCCAACCCCAAACACAAAACCCCCCCACCCCCCCCACAAAACCACCAACCAACCCCCAAACCCCCCCCACCCCACCAAAAACACAAAACCCCACCCCCCAACCCCAACCCCAAAAACAACCCAACCCCAAAACACACCCCCCCCAGCCCCACCCTGGCCCTAAAAAAAAAAAAAAAAATTCCCCACCCCCGATGGAGGCCGGGCGGTAACAACCAATACCCTCACTACAACGCTTCACACCCGCAAAATGTCTACCTTAACAAATACGTCCCTCACCAAATTACCATACTTAAACTCAATACCACAACCTCCTTCACCCAATCATTACGCCGTCGCACTTTATCTCAGCCCCCACCGTCTCAATAGTCACCTTAAACTTCCACCCACTCAAATCCTACATTTAGTCTTACCCAAAACCAAATCAAATCTCCCCTAGGTCCAACTTACGAAAATGATCGGTTACTCATTGTTACACTCTATAAAGCTTCCAGAATACATCCCAACACATATGAGCCATACCCGCAGCCCACAAAAAGCTCTTCTAAAACACACAACCTAATTGTCTGGCATATCCCATTTATGAACAACTACCCCTGACCGCATCACTCACTTAACTCACACTGTATCCATAACCCTCATAACCACATAACCACCCATACACAGATTGGTAAAAACCTGGTAATTACTAACCCGTAGTTACTTACAAGCATTGAACAACTGGAGTCGCTATTCCCCTCTCATCTTACCAAATTCACTCCACTGAACACCCTTCATACTAACAACCTTCCAAACCATCCGCTTACACAACTCTATACTTGACAACAAAACAATCCCCCTATTTTTTGCTTTCCCTTAGGCCCCAAATACCCCAAAAATCACAACTGGGGGCGTACGTGTGAGACCTACGGAACACACCCAAAGGTTATAATAAAAAAAACCCAGGAACCATGTTTTTTACCCACCAAATGATAATACATTTCACATATACTCCTCCAAAAACCCAATGACAAAAAACATATTCACCACCCCATTATGAACAAACCACGTTAATGAGTGACAAATTCATACCGTGTGACCCGATTCTATATCTCCCATACAACTGAGAAACCCCAAAGTTTAGAGACACGTTTTAGTATCGGTTGATATAAATATTTACATGAGAGCGCGAAAGACAAATTGGAGGGTCAATAGGACAGAGAACAATGAAAGTAACCGGCCCGTAAACCATTATGGGAATATCTATTAACCGTAATTAACACGAGTGTTAGTTTTTACAATTTAACCTTTATTCTGTTACTAAATATGACTAATTAAAGAAATTAGTCCAACCCCCCCAAACCTTCTTAGGAGTAACCAACGCATTGAGATACCTCAAATGATGTGGCTTCTGAGTTCGTAACCAAACCCAAGCCTTTATTGCCGGAAATATCCGTATACGGTATAGCTTTCTCGCACGTTTATTAAAGTTTGAGAGGTTAATCAACCATATCCACCATAACGCCCTAACAAAATAAACAACCCATTAACAAACCTCCAATACGTCTATATCCTCTAAAACAAACACCCCTAACACCCGCTCAGAACCGGTTCCCTACGAGACAACTAAAACCCACAAACCAGATTAAAGACACCAACCACCCTCGGGCCCCCCCCTCGCCAACAATTACCCCCTAATCCAGGTAACAGAAAACCCAGTTAAGATACCACAACATCATTAAAACACCCCCTAACCACAAAACCAAATAGTCACTATCGCAATCCCCTGAATTTTTGAGCCCCTCCCAGACCCCCCTCAACCCATCGCACCCCTCACCCCCCCGCCCCACACACCCCCCACCACACCCCCCCGCCCCATCCAAAGAACAGACCCCCCACCCCTAACCCCCTACTCCCCAAAACGCCCCCTTCCCAA
>JAMPIV010006881.1:0-77510 GCA_024509875.1 Oreohelix idahoensis | reverse complement strand
GAAAATTCGGCGTTCGTTTTTAACTGAGGTCTCTTCCAGCAACAATCTAATCCTTTTATACACCAACTCAAATTCGGCCAAACAAATAAAACACATTTGAATATTCGGCCTATACGCTTTTCGGTTTTCTGCGTGACATAACGTATTTTAAAAGTTACCCTGTTATTCAATGAACGGACGCTTGCTTGCCAACCACACTTCGACGCCCTTTTGTTTTAAAAAAGCTAGTACTTATAACTTGGGTTAAATATTGCTGTTGTTTTGCTTTGTTTTGCAATTTTATCGCTGCTTAATCTTTACAGTTAGGCCTATTTATCTTGCCTTTCAATGTATTATTTCCGATATATTGTCATAATTCTGTGTAGGCCCTACATATACTAGAAAAAAAAAAAAGTTTCTTCTGCGTTTGAGTAGGTCCTCTATCTTTATGCCAGCGCTCGAGATTCGTCTGCTTTATTAATTTTTTAATAAAGTGGAAATCTGTTATCATATCATTGGTCTAAAAGGCTAATTAAATATGAACCACTCTTAAATAATATTTTTTAAATCTTTTGGGTGGTACATTTTATTCTTAGTCCTAGACGTTTTTTTTCTATACAACTTTTACATATTTTTTTTTATCTGCTCTGGTTTTTTTGCTCATAATATTCTTTGTCTAGGCCTTCCATAATTTTGAGATAAAAAAGTTTCTTGTCATGTTAGGCATCAACTATATGCCAGCGCTCGAGATTCGGATGCTTTATTTTTTTTTATAAAGTGGCCAATCTGTTGCTGTACTGGTCTAGGCTCACCTCATACTCCTTTAATATTAATTTTGTAAATTTTTGGTGGGTTACAGTATTTTTCCTTAATAGATTTGTTATTATGTTCATAATTTTCTTTATTTTTTTCTGTTTGTTGATGTTGCATTCAGTCCGTTTGCTTTGTTCCCAGTTGCTTTTTTTTAATCATTCTCTTCGTCTACAAAGATTATTAGTTGGAAATATTTCATCCACTGAATTGATGTATTTAGTCGATTAATCAAACTGAAACACAATAGCTGAAATAAATCGCTGCGGTAAGATTACATTTTTTATGAACTGAAATAAAAAATCCACACTAGAATCTGCAGTAGACAATCGCTTGAGTCCTTGAAAGATTGCGGACACACAATCACTTTCTAATTTTTACTAACCATTCTCAGGTGGTTAGATTAACACTTGATGATAACAATGCATTAGTGCAGGACTTTAAGCTACAACAAATTGCAATTCTGCATTAAGTTGATTATAAAATGTTGCATGTGTTGATTAGTATATACAAAAACAATTGTACATTCGAAAGAATTAGTGTACCTCTACCTAATATGATCCACTAAGTTTTATTATTATGTTAAAGGAACAGCATTGAGGACTTATTAGCATATTTTATATAATCTAAATATAATTACTAATTTGATGAATAGGTTCTTGTATATGTAATATCTTATTTCTTAATTTTAAAAACTGTATTGCATGTATAATTTTTTAAATATATTTTTTTGCGTAAGGATTTTTTGGGTGTTTGTAGGATTTTTTTGGCCCGGGATACAGGATTTTGTCTCAGGAGGGTGACAGGTATGTAGATACCCTAACAGGATGGATAGGTATGGAGGAAATTGTCCAATCTGGGTACATTAAATTACATCAATTTAATAAACAGTTGTGAATACAAAGCCTAGTGATTCCACCCTGGGAGAATTCAAGAAACCAGTCAAGGAACTACACAACTAGTAGGAAATACTTAAAGAAATACAAATAATAATTATAGAAAATCCCATTAAAAAATAACAGCCAATAACTTATCTTACAAACAAATATAAATAAGGACAGCCTTACTGTGTACACATGTTGGATCCAAGGGGATATGAGGATGGCAAATTGGGGATAGGAAATATATATTCCTCAATATGGAAAATGGCCTAAAAGAATAAAATATAGCATCACGGAAATACATCCAATTTTTCACTGCAGAGATGATTGGCAATACTAAAGAGCACTAGAAAATATTCTCTAATAACCCCTCTAAAAAAACTTTAACAAGTTTTAACAGGTGACTCTCTTTCAAACAATTAAAGCACTAGGAAAACTTACGAGCAATGTAGTAGACCCTGATATAGCAGAGGTGATATTTATTGGACTACGTACTATATCTTTTATTCCAGAGGACGATCATTAAATATAAAGTTTATCTTTAGTTCTTAATTGCTTGGATTATATACCATCACTAATAGATCTTTGAGCAAAGAATGTAAATGAAAAGTGCAGATTAAAGAATGCCAAGCAATAGTGGTATAGATTACAGATAACAATCAAAATTAATCAACATGATAATGGGATTTGTAGATTAAAAACATCAGAAATTTAAGTAGCCTAAATTTAAAAAGAATTATATAACTGATTGAACTGGAAGCATGAGTGGGATAACGATCATCTAGAAAGGAAGATCATGCAATATAAAGTAATTTCCAATTACATCCAACAAGAAAGATGTCAGATATCTAGGGAATTGGGAAAAAATTCCCCAAGTAATAAGACTAACCTTCTTCCTTCAGGACTACAGCTGGGTTCAAAAAGGGGCTTATTTTATCATATCTCTGAGTAGACTAGTAGAAACCTTACTATGCAGGAGGGATGTATTCAAGGACAACTAATTTAGAACATGTTCTCTTGTGTTGTAAAGTGTAAGATGTATTGACAAATGAGAGGAAATATCAATATAGGATTTATTCAGCCAAGCATCTCCACACACTTACCTTTAATACAGATGGTATAGTAAATGAGGTTTTAATAATTCAATTACAGCTTAACAGGACTAGGGAAACTGCTTAATTAAAGGTCCAAACAATATTATTAACACGACCCAACAATGATAATATATAGTGGCTGGGAATGTGAAGGTCTGATGATGTTCTTACAATGGCCATGTGACTTTAAATACATATGAAAATCAAATTAATATCTGGTAAAGTCTGTTATATAACTAGAAACCACAAGGCCTTTTTACACCGTTCCACTTTAATATTACACTTGGTTTCATAGTTTCACTATTTAATTTATTTTTGTTTCAATTTTATTATAGTTTATTGAGGACACATATTAATTTTAATTTGTTCTTCAGAACACTAAATTATTTTTTTGTACTGAGTCCTTTTCCATATTTTTCCATAATATTTATTTCCCCATTATCATTATATCGGCCAGTTGTTCATATTATTTTGTAATTGGCACAATCAAACTCTTGTCATACTTATTTTATATTTCAATAAGAGGTGAACGGGATTTTCTGTAATTTATCTTCATTATTAAAAAAAAAGAAAAAAAAAAAGGATATGAATGAGTAAATGTCAAAAATAGAAGAGATCAATTAAAGGTTACTAATGACAATATGGAGAGAGAGGAGAGAGGAGATCATGGGACTTCTGGAGATATAGAGGATATCTCAATTAAATTATCTAAGGTCTTAACTTCCCACCCATTACCTCGAGGACAATGTTTTTTAATATATATACCTTTCTCCGTTCTATCATGCAAAATAGGAAATCCCTATTACAGTAAAAATAACTACTAACAGCAAATATCATGTGACCCTAGGGGTTTGAATTAGACATTAAGTCTGATCGCTTAGGAACACCATACGCATAAAAACTATTAAAGTAGCACTTCAAATAATAACAAAATATAAATAAAAACTACACTAGCTCCAATGGGCTAGGGATGATATGTCAACAAATAGCAACATCAAAGTAACTTCGCTCAATAAACGGGCAAAACGTTCTCATCCACAGTCCATAACCACCATGTACCAACCCTATAAAAAAACAATAAAAAAAAAAAACTAAAGTGATTGGCAAACAGCTTTCGTGAGATTACCGGGTCACTGGTAAAGTTAACAAAATACCTGGTAGGTATAACTATACCATTAGCTAGGATAAAACATAACCACTGCAACCCCCCGCCCAATATTCCAATTCTAGTCAATCCCCGGAAAAAATTCAAAAAGATCAGACACTATATGAATTCAATCTAAGCCAGCTAGATCACTTGTAAAAAAAATGGCCCATCCACTAAAAAAAATGAACGAAGATTATACAGAATAAATAAAAAACTAAAATAAAAAAAATAACGAGTATATAAAAATATAGAATAAATAATGCTAAAAAATAAAAAAATAAAAAATAAAAAAACCCGAAAAAAAGACATAACAAAATACCAGGATTCAGCTACAAAAAAAATAATCTCCAGACAGGGGAACTTAAAAGTCTAGCAATAGGCATTTCCTCTCAAATTGTTACGTCAGTGTACTAGCATAACCTCGGAGATAGTTCTGGTTCGGTTCAACTAAACACACATATACTATAACTATAATCTATTTTAATATCGAAATATAATAGCGTAAATCACTAACTCTAAACTATATTGGGCATTCCAATCAAACACATATCAAAGCCTATTAAATCTATTATACAGTATGTCGTATTAATTGCGCAATAGCGTGTCAATTCTAACAATACCATATATAATGGAAGATTACAAACTAATTCTTATCTTCGCTAAGTATCAATTCTACATGTCCCCTTATATTTCACTTTCTTCTTAAATTTTTATAATATTACTTGTATATTTTATATTAATAATTCTCCATTTCCAATAATACTATCATAAGTATAGATTAGGGGCCACGTTTTTATCCATATTAATATATTATTATATTTAATTAATTTATAATAGCGATATATGCGATTAGCCGCAATTATTATTGATGGTATACCTGTATTTACTCCGAGTAATAACATTACACCTTTTTTTATTAATTATTTCAATCCCTTATTTTGACTGGATGGCAAAGGGGAATCCAGATCACACCATGTGCTGGGTGATTGACAGGTATTTTAGTTCCACATAGGCTTGTATTTTTGCTGATCCATTTTTTTCAGCTTCTTTTTAATTTAATTTATTAATTTATACATTTCCCCCTTATCCCACCACCACTTCTTTTTTATTCTTTTATTATTTAAGCTTCAGTGCTGATTTAACTTGAAGTTTCCGTGTATATTTTGGGACTTTGGCGGATATTTTTTTTCTTTTTTTTTTTTTTTCTATTATTTTTTTTTTGTCAAGTTTGGATATCGAAGAGGTCATCATTAGTTTTCAGTGGCCTATTTATTTTCTCCAAGTAGTGAATAGACCAGGATATGATGTTACCGTCAAATAGCTTTGGTAGCGAATCAGGTTTGTTTACCTCGTCTTCTCACGTGAGCTTATCTGTCAATCATACGATACCTGACAGACCGCACGTGAAAAACACAGAATCTTTTGAAGTCTACTAAGGGAAATCCAAAATTTCCCCGAGTACGCTTTGATGTCGAGTCGCGTGCGGAACCCCGTTACACGTATAAGTCTTTTGATGACGGTCGAAAACGCCGACGAAAGACTGGCCGTAAGCCTTTATCTTGTAACTCTGTTTCTGATTGTCCGTTACACACAGTAGCGCGAAAATTAACAACATCTATAGATGAGAGAAAAATAATGATATATAAACTGTCTTTTCTTAATAAAAAAAACCATAGGAATGATCTTCAGCAGAGGGCGTGTAATTAAAAGCGATATAATTGACATAAGCATTAATGAACAAAAAGTATGCACAGCAAAATCAACTAGATTTCTTGGTATGGTATTAGACCAGCAACTAAACTGGAACAAACACATAGACCTATTAGTGCAAAGCAGTAGGGGACTTATTAACATGCTAAGATATATGAAAGGAAGTGGTTGGGGAGCCTGCAATAAGACAATGTTAACCTTCTATAAATCATTTATTAGGGGCAAACTTGACTATGCCAGTGTTGTCTATGCATCAGCCGCCCAGAGCAATAAGAAAAAACTAGACACAGTAAAAAAACCAGGCACTGTCAATAATAGCAGGTGCCTCAAAGGGAACATCAGCAGAGGCACTAGAAGTAGCGCTAGGCATTATACCCCAGGAGCTAAGGAGAAAAGAACTGAGATTCAGCTACTGGGCAAGAGTGGCAAAAGATCCAACTCACCCAGCACACAAAACGTTTGATAGGGGTAACCAGTATATAGGCCACATTCCATTAAACCATAATAGATACCCGTTAGGGTGGAAAACAGTGGATGAAGTGGATCAATACCCAGACCTATTTAATACGATAAACAGTAGTGCTCAGTATAAAGGAAAGATCCCACCATGGGAATTAAAAGTGCCAGAAACTGACTCCCACTTATCAAAGATCATAAGCAAATCTAACGACATAATCTCAGCAAAAAGTAAAGCACTAGAGAACATAGAACGGTATATAAATAAAAGCGTAACTATATATACAGATGGGTCAAAAGATGAAGAAGGACAATTAGGAGCAGGAATAGCAATACCAAAATTAAAAATTTATAAATGATACAAAGTAACAGTTAATACATCCATCTTTACAGCAGAATTAGTGGCAATCCTAAAAACTTTAGAAATAGCTGCAGAAAACCCACCCAAAAAAGTAACAATTCTCACAGATTCCCTTTCATCAGTATTAGCTATCAGAAACAGAAATGAATGTAGCAGGCCAGATATTATAGAGGAAATACTGCAGGTTAATACATATCTGCACACTATAGGATGCAGTGCAACACTAACATGGATACCATCACATGTGGGGATAGCGAAAAATGAGCTTGCAGACAAAGAAGCCAAAGGGGGGAGAACTAGCTATAACAAAATTGAAGTAGGCTTAGGGAAGTTCGAAATTAAGAGCTTAATTGCTCAAGCAATAACTAAAGAGTGGATAACAGCATGGGACCAAAGTAAAAAAGCAAGACACTCATATAAAATCCTAAAAAAACAAGCAAAAAATGTCAAATAAAAGATGAACTAAAAATACCAATTAATAAAAAATTGCTGAGGCTCAAGCTTTGAACTGGATATTTCATGATTGAGGAACCCACATGTGAAGAGTGTCAAGAACCAAACACAATTAGACACTTTTTGGTGGACTGCAAGAAATATGACCAACAGAGGCAAAACATTAAGACATACTGTAGTAACCACAAGGTAGAAATGAGTGTAGAAAATCTCATAGGCACAAAGACCCCTTCAGAAATGCAAAAGTTTCCTAAAAACACTAATATTAACAAAAACTAAAGCTAACATATAAAAAATAAAATTAAGGATTCCGAGCCATTAGTCCAAAACTAGTGAAAGACACCCCCCCTCGCCCTCCCCCCCAGATACATACAGATTTAACCAAATAAACCCATCCCGTGGTGAAATTAATAAAAACATACCACTTAGAAAATAGCATATTTTGGATTTCTTTTTAAAAAAACCATTTTGAACTATAACTACAAAAGAAAAAATACCTCTCTAGAGATAATAATAGTATAAAAAATAAATACAAACCAAAAAAACATATTACAATAAAGGAAATACACTACTTCCTTATATAACCAACAACTCCATGTAAATTGGGGGGGGTAGATTGGTTTGGAAAAGGGCCGTGTACATTCAAAGTAGCATTATATATTAATTTAAATTTAAAATCTATATAATTTATTATAATGGGTTCCTTTTCGTTACAAGATATATATTTTATTAATATGATTTTTTTTATTTTATTTTTTACTTTTTAGTGTTTATATTTACTTCTATATTTACTAATTCCTATATATCGAGCCGAATTTATCTATTTATTTTAATGGGGGGGATTCCTCACTCATTATAAATTTAATTTCTACTTTATCGCTATGTAATAGATTTTCCTATCATTTTTCCATCCTATATATTTATATTTTTTATATTCAATTTTTATATATCTATATATTTATTATATAATATATACTTTATATATTTATATTTTATATATGATATATTGGTAAGGGCCAAAATAGTCACTTGACTTTGCAGTTAGATGTGTATTATTTAATGCTAGATGAAATAAATAAAAATCTGGAAAACACAGGGCAAAAAGTCACAAATTTAACCTTTTTTTGTTAAATAATAAAAAGAGTTAAGAATAGTAACAAAATAAAATAATACATCTATAGATATTTTTATCCTCATATTTTGGAATGGGATGTTCAGCATCTGTCATTTTTCAAGTGACTTTTGCCTGGCCCTGTCTTTCCATCATGGTCCACACAAATTAGTGCTGACCACTTCTAAAATACCTTCTTTTCTTATTCTTCTTTGGTTCCTTAGCCGGCCGGGTCTGTCAATAAAAGGCAGGTTCCCAGTGGGGGGCCATCACGCCCATTTAGGTGGGGGCGTCTTGTAGGGCAAAAACCCCAAAAAATTGATTTCCCACTTTGCTCGGTCGGTGGCCCATCCTTGTACAGTTTGCCCCCAAAAACTCTGGTTCATTTCTCTTTGCATCTCAGCATCCACAGTCCTCCGCCAAGTTGTTTTTTGGTTCGGGCCTCTCTTTCGCTTTTTTCTTCAGGGGTGGTCCAAAGCACATAGCTGTTCTTTGTGGATGGCATTCGGGGTTGCTCTCTTCTGGAGGACATGGACCCAACCCGAGCACTCCAAAGCGTCTGCCCAGCAAGCTATGACCCCGACTATTCACACCGTGTGTGCAATGTCCTCTTGCTTGCTACGAGTAAGCTAGATCTTGGTTGTTGGTTGGTATTCGGCCAAAAGATTCGAATCGTTCCAAAGTGGAATGTTTTCTTTAGGGCAATGTTGTTGGTGTGAAAAAGGACAATTTTCGACCAATTTCCTTTCTCTTTGAAAAAAAACTCTCCAAAGCATTTCCGCACCATAGAGAAGAACACAGAACAGCTCAAATACAAAAAAAAAAGGCTCTGTTATAATCTTAATTTTGTGGATAGTTGCTGGTTACTTGGGGAGGATCTTACCAGATGTTATGCGTAGGCTAAAGAAGATCTGTTCTTGCCTAGTTTCATTTGTTGTTGATGTCTTTTGCCTGCTTTTTTTTTTTGGCCCGCCGTTTATGGTGTTACTATTGCATCATAGTGTAAACTTACTTGAAGGTTTGAATTTATGGCATGCTGATAGGTCTTAAGAATATGATTTGAACCATAAAAAATATCAGAAAAACAAAAAAAATTTAATACAGCTGCTTCGTTATATTAGGCCAGAAATGTTGAGCGACAAGGGAAATAACGTTTTAGGCTTAAAGGAAAATATTCAAATTATTATAAATAGCTAAGAAGGAATTTATGTGTTTTCCAATCTAAATTTTTCAGTGCAACTTTTAATTATTAAGCAAAATAATTTTGGGATATAAAAATGTAAAAATATTATTTGAGATTTTATATTGCTGTTATTTATTTGTAGCTATAATTATTAAAAGTACGAGGTGTGTTCAATGAAACCGTCCAGGGGCTTATAACAAAAAATCATTTTATACAGGGTACATCAGAGGAGAGTAGTAGAATTAAATTACAGCAATTGTTATGAAGCAAGTACTCACTGGGGTCCTTTAGAAATAGTCACCATAGGCATTCAGACACGCATCCCACTGCTTTGGGTAGAACGGCGGATGCCGTCCGAAAAAAATGACTTTGGGCCTGCTTATTGAACCTTTTGGTACACCGAGGCCCTGACGTCCTGCATCGGAGTCCGAATGGTTGTATCCTTTTGAGATTTTTTTAAGGGTCTGAACTAAAATGAAAGTTCACATGGTGGCAGAAAGATCGGGGCTGTAAGGCTGGGTTGTGGCAGAAACTTCAACCTTTTTCCTTGTTTACCGCTTCCTGCCACATTGTTCGACAACAATGTGGCCGAGGCATTGTCGGGCAACAGATATCACACCACCACGCGGAAAGGCATGCGGGTAGTTTATTCTTGATGGCTGTATGCAGGTTTTTCTAGTGTGTCTTTGTAGCGGATGGCATTGATGTTTCACGCCAGGCTTCTTTAAAGTCAAAAAATTGCGGGCAGCACTAACCTTAACGGACCGGCGGAAATCTGTGACTTGAATTTTCTTGGTACGGTTTGCCCTATTCACACACACCGGCCATTATTTTAACGGTCTGCTGCAGAATATCAACCCTAATGAATATACTAGGAGAATGAAACTCTTACACACTTGTAAATGCCGTATGTGCTTTATATACGTCAGGATGTGGACGTCATCATGCGCATTCTACGAAATGTCCACTTGGCGCTGGCAAACGGTCGGGTTTCATTTGAACACGCCTCCTCGTATATTCACTTTGTAAAAGCGGATTCTCATTTTGTACATAAAAAATTACACAGGTATGCTTCATAGTGTTTATCTGGGACCTGAAACTATTTGGTTTTAGCATTTTACGTATACAGGGGTTGTCAGGAACCATTTATCATGGAGAAACACTCTACGGGTCACCCCACTGCTGTATGGGTCTTATATTATACAACTATTTGGCTCCCCCTACTACGGGTATGGACCACACAAACAATTGGCTGACAAATGTATATAAACACTCTTGTTGCGTCCTTTTTTTGGGTCCTTTTAACAGTGGTAAAGTAGACATGAGTCTGACTTCTGTTAAGTGGGTACGCCATCATCCAAATTGTAGTTTGAATATAATTTGTCAATATTAAAGGTTCAATCGCGCCACGGATAGCGCACATTATTTGTGCGCTAGTATTTTGCGTTTTTGTTGCTTAAACACTAGAGGAACGCTGTGACTTCAGTGAGAGAAGTGCTGGAATGGAAGGTCAGGACCATTGGTCTGTTCGGTTCTAAACCCCAAGGATTGGGGGTAAACTAATGTTTAGTTTATTTGTTATAACGGCCTTCCAAAGGGAAGCAATATCCGCCGTGAGAATTTCACAGTAAGTTGTATTCTGGGTGGAGCGTATTACAAATATTGACTATTTATTTTTGCCGGTTTTCGCAAAGGATGAATCTAGTCAAGCTACATCCCTATGGTGGATTTACTGACCCTCCCAATTAGGGTGTACCGAAAATTGGATCAAAGTTGAAGTTTAAGTTTGGTGGATCCCAGGCGATTATTTGCAAGTACATACAGTTTTTGGAAGAAGTTAATATTTCAAAAATGTATAAAATATAAAAAATATATTTGAGCCGTGCCTGTAGGATTACGGCAGATTGATTGATGAGGTCAGTCAAATTCAGGGACTTTAGAATTTATGAATATTATGATTAACTCTTTGAAGCCTCAAATAGGGTATACTTCGGATATGTCAAATATATTGTGTTTGTGGCCGTCTTTAAAGTTTGGGACATTCTTTGGATGTATTCATAGACCTTTGGTAAAAAAATGGGGTTATGTCCTGACCCTTGACGAGGCTCGAACCCGTTATAAATAAGAGATGTCCAATCATGCTTATGATCTAAGTGCGTGTTCTTACATGAACATTGATAACATATTAAAACATGTTTCCACCATGCTTATTATTATTAGTATGTTAAATAGGCCCCATCAGAGGATGTATTACTTCTGAAATGTCTTACTTGTACGTCAAAATGTGATTGTCCAATAAAAAACTGTAGCTAAATATTCACTCAAGAGTGCCAGTTTGCTTCGGTTTGCAATGGTATATGTTGACGAAGCCCTATTTAAGATTCCTGTTGGCTTTGATCGACACATATCCATTTAACATTCGCGTTTATAAGCACCAGTTGTACCAATCATTCACCACCAAAATATGACTACCTAATGACTGACACTACGACATCACCCTTCTTCAGGTACTTCCCCTTTAATATTCGACACTCTCAATTAAGGCCTCACACGGCCATTAAACGCTATCAATTACTTTAATGAGAAAAAACCACGGTATAACCACCCCTGGCCTTAGCAGCTTAAAACTATCACCTCCATAAACACGTAAGGTACAAAACCTTATACAACCCAAATGGCCGCTATGAATATCGCGCACACCTGAGTGGGCCACAACTATGACAATGGACAACCTCAACAATCATTGAAATCTTATTCAAAACTCGGCTGGTTGAAAATACAATTCCTAGACCCTAACACGGCTCTAGACTTCCACAAAGTAATTATCAACAAGGCCCTAAAAATATGTCAGGCACTCAGTTTACAAATATAAATCTCCACACAAGCGATCTCGCTGGCATATGGGAAGAAAGAACGTCCTTCCATTGAACGAAGGCTAGTATCTTCACCCCCTAATTTTGCCCTCTTTTCCCCGGACTTCCGGTTCAGTCACATGACCCACAAGTTCAGCCTCTCCTCGGTCTCTCCCAACTGGGTTTTCAAACGAAACTCAAGACATAAGGATGCAACTGTGAAATACCGCTATGACACAGGGCATATTTCACAACACTTACTTCAAATGCTCCGGAATGCATCGAGCTCACTGCAAACATGAGTAAAATGGAAATTTTCCAAAATTGCAGGATAATGGTCAAGCATATATCAGTGTAAAGGGGAATACAACAGAAAAAAAATTTATGACATTATAAATTTTTACAACTGAATGTATGCAAGTGTCGTGAAACATTCTAAATCCACATATATTAAATTAAAAAGTAAATGTAAAAGCCTATACGCAATTAATTTCAAGAAAATGGAAAGAGGAATGGGAAAAGAACAGTGCTTTCACAATGGCGTACAAAAAGTCCCCCTTTTTCTTACTTCGTCTGCTTAAGTGTAAACGCTTTGCACGGTGATAGTACAGCCTACAGCAGCATACTAGCGTTTCTATCTAAAAATAAAAACGTGTACTGTATTTCTTAGGGAAAACCGTGAGATACGCACACGGCTTAAATGAACCTAGATAAAATTACTAGCATATAATGTCATTATATACCACTGCGTTATGAAAAAGACAGTCGACCGGAGTTCAGTAGAGAGTGAAGAGAGTGGATCGAGGATCGCTTGCAATACTTACTCAACATGTCCCGCGATGAATAAGTGATACGCGAAAGGGCATGAAGGCACTAACTCTTTTTTTCAAATAAACAGTAAGAAAATAAATACCAACTACCAAATTCACGGTTTGGTTTTGAAACATGTTTAATGCTTATTAGAAACATGACATTCTACTGTTTTATGTCTGAAATCCTGACATTAGTCTGACAGTACAGAAACACCCCCTTGTATGGGAAGTGAGGAGTGTAAACAGCAGACTATCCTAGAAGAAAAATACATATTTTGAACCAGCAGCCACTTAGCTCCATTAAAACTTATATTATTTGGTGCCGTTAGGACTTTGCCTGACAAAGAATATGCTAGGTGTTAAAGCAAATAATCTAATAATTAACAAATTATAGCCAAAATACTGTAATGGTGTTGTCTGACAACACAGGATCATATTTGCTCCATAATGGCGGAAAGGGAGGCCACCACGTTAAATCCGATTTGATTGGCCAGAATTATTCTGTAAGGCGAAACATGATTAGTCGACTGCAATTACTATTTTTTGTTGTTAAGGGAAACGGTAGGAAGGGGGTTACTTTTTTCAAATGCTTTTGTAAACATGGTCTTATTGGCTAGACCATTTAATATAATCAATTAAGGAGCGTCGGTTCAGTGCCACTTATTGAAATTAAACTGTGTAGAAGCAAAAGTACGTTGAGATCCAGTTTCATATTTTTCTAATGAAAGCCTGGGACAGAGGCAGATCGGAATTGTGCCATAATTCATCACCCAGTTCAACGTATTTGTTTTAATATTTTCGTTGAAATTGTGGGACCGTTAGGTACTAACGTTATAAAGCAGGCACTTGTGGTCTGAGTTTGGGTGTCTTGCGGAAAACCAGAGGCTGGTAGCATACTCCTTGTAAAGATTATCGACCAGTGTGGTTTCTCATGAACACGGAGAAGCAAGCGAGCACAGTGGAGACTGTTTCCTGCCGCCCACACAGAAGTTAAGATTTCGTGGCCAGAGCAGCTTCATGCTTGTGTATACCCCCCTCTAAAAGTGACTTTACCTTAAATCAAGAGGGACATTTTTTGTTTACCAAATAACAAGAAACTGTGAACCTTTTACAATATTATTTCCACCAGAAAACAAACACTTGAAGTCATGATGACAAACAACAACCTAACTAAAAAGCCAGTAAAATTACCTATCATAGTACTACATCACAACTTACACACATATATTGCAATTAATAATATATGTCTAATACAAACGATCCTATCTAAAAATTTTGTACAAGTGCACACTTGTGATTACATTTGATTGTGATTCCTGATTCACTTTGTAGTTGAAATCAGGACAACCTATTATTGAACAGGAATTAATACATATTTTTAAAAGTTACACTTGACTTATTAAGATAGTCTTATAGAGTGTTCTATGTGTGTGAGTGTCACAGTGTTGTAAAGTATGTGAATTAAATTAAATTGTTTATCTGTCTGTTGTTGTGACTTACACTTCATCATTATCATAACCCTAGACATTCAACGTAGTCATCACAATATTCCAGAATAATTCTGACTGAGGTATAAATGTGGTAGCAAGTAAGGTCATCTGTAATACACCACACTTATTAGATACAGATACCTTCACAGCTGATCTCCAGTCAGTAACACACTAAGTCCCCTATAAAAATATTTATAACATCCCACTTTACCACAGCAAGACCGAAAAAACCTAAGCAAAGACAAATAGGAGTACACTAGGCCAATAAGGAAATCTTCTTCCTCGTTCGCCCTAAAAAAACGACTGGTTGCAATAAGGAAATAATAAGCAAATGTAAAACAGCAAAAGCGAAGCAGGCTAAAACAGAAGTGCAAAGTTGGAAATAGCAGCCACAGAAAAAGACACAATACCAATTTAGTGATGAACAATGTGATATTTTAGAAGATAAAGTACAAACATCTGGGGGAAATATATTATAGGAGGAGAGGACGACAGAAGTAAAACAGATCTATATTTTAAGTTTTATAGAATACACGGGTAAATGCCATATGACAAAGACTATGTGAATCACGAGTAATTAATCAAAATGTTAGAAAAGCATAAAACATTCTATGGTAAGGACCTGAATAATAAAAGAACATGTGTTGGCAACAAACAGCAGCATAAGAATCACAGCCAAATAGGAGCATTTCAACAGGTCTAAAAAAAGTGTTAGACAGGGATGTGTGCTGTCACCAGATCTGTTCAATTTGTACAGTGGAAAAAACAAAAATGAAATCCATAGAGGACATGACAGAAATATCAGTGGTGGACATAATATAAATAACGTGACGTACGCTGGATGATTCAGTCTAAAATGGACAAATAGTGAAAAATGAGTTGTAGGAAAGTGATTGAAAAGGAAGCTGGAATATATCATGGACAACCAGGAAAAATAGAAGGAAAAAAAGATAGGGGGTGACAATGAGAGACAATTCTGGACAGTTTTGAAATCATGGTATGGAAAAGTAAGTCAACAAACAGATGTGATCAATAGTACTGTAAAGATAGGAAATTTTGGTTTTATAAAGGTGTATCACCACAGTTTAAATAAATGCCTGGATTAATATTTAAACAAGAATTTCAGCTCTATTTAACGTTTTCCTTTATTTAAATTTTATTGTTGGAAAAAAAAAGGAAAAAAAGTTTTATTTACAATTCCTGGTGCAAAGAACGGGAAAGGCCTCTAGTTTATTTATTTAACTTTGTGAAACAATTTGATGAATTTACTGATTAATGATAACTGGCCATTTCAATTTTATTCCATGCAATAGAACCAGGGGGACTTAGGTGGCTTGCACAAGGCTGTGTGGTACTGCTCTATTTATACCCAAAATGACATACAGATGTTGCTGAATAAACACTAAATTTAGAGTTCCAAGGAAAAAAAAAGATTATTTTAATATTTTTACCAGAGAGATGACACAAAAAACATTACTAGGGAGGAGGTGAGATTCCAGGTGACTCTGTGTTAGTTCCCATGGGATTCCCAAATAAAGAATAGAGCCGCGGTAGGGTAGGTGGGTAGCATAGTGGTTAGTGCAACTGGCTTCCTAGCGCAGTGGTCTATGTTCGATCCCCAGTATAAGGCGGAATTTTTTTATTTAGGCCACAAACAGCTCCTGGGTCGATCCCAGCCCCAAATGGGTACCAGAGCAACTCTGGGAAGGTTAAGGCGGCCGGCGTGATGCCAACCACATCACCCCTCGTGTGCCGACGGTCAAGATAATATGGGCCTAACACCATATTCCCAAAAATGCCTCAATGGGCGTGTGTAACAGGTTCCTTACCTTTTACACCCCATGGTTATGAGATGTATGCATTTAAAATCACTTGCAGAACTGTTGGATTGCAGGGCATGGGTAACGTAACAAGAAAGGCAATAAATGCCTACTTTCTTTACCCTGAAGAATAACAATTTCATTGGTCTGTTCAGGATTGTAGTACAAGGCAACTAATATGAGGTTGTGCATGGGGGACTGGCCAACCTCATCGTGTAAAACAAAATGAGCCACAAAACCCCAGCTACAAGATCACGTGAGACCGGCTTCGTGTAGGCTTCCCTGCAAGGGTGACCAGCTGAGTGGTGGCTCCGTTTCTCTCCATAGGGAGCCTAAAGAAAAAAATGTTTTGATTATGATAAACCTTCAGTAATGATACAAGAAAAAACAAAACAGTATTTTAAAAACCCAAGCAATAAACAACTTTTATTTTCAATATCATCACTTTAGCAACATCCAAAATCATAATTACTTGTCCGACAAATATGTTGAATTGTGTAGTTATACAAGCCTATAAGCACACCTTATGAACACATTTAAAATATTTTACAGTATGAGACAATGAGACATGCTCAGTAAGTATGACGAATGCCATGTCACTGGTGACAACCGAAGTCAGTAGCTTATGTCTGCCAGACGCTATAACTTGGGGTCAGTAACCAGTCAGTCTTAATTCTACACTAGTAGATCCCAAGTCCATCTTATTACCTCTATGTGTTTGGGACCCCTGAAGAGAAGCGAAAGAGAGGCCGACCAAAAAACAACTGGCGGAGGAACTGTGGAGGCTGAGATGCAAAAGAATTGAACCAGAGTGGGGCACTGTACGAAGGATGGCCACCGACCGTGCAAAGTGGAATCAAATGTGTTTTGTTGCCCTACATGACGCCACTAAGGCGTGATGGCCACTGACTGCTTTGACGGTCGGTGTTAAGGATCGTAGAAGAAGAAAGATTCCCAGAGGCATCATCTGGTAGATCTCTAGGTGATGGGGGAAATAATTTTAAACATAGATAATTTCGGACTAACCCTCTCCCATTGGCAACTAATACGCGTTGTGCCCAGGTTTTAAAAGTATTTTCAACGCATTTCCCTGGGAAAAACCTACAAGCTAACTTACTAAAATTCACACTTGATTCATGAACTGTTTAAGGGTAGAAATTATCTTTTTTCTTTGAAGTGAAGTTAACTTTCCTGTAAAATATTTAGTTTTAATTTTCCTCTGCTCTGTTGATGGAGTTGTAGAAAGCAGATTGTGCAGTAAGATAAAAGTTTACTTATATTTAGGACGTATTCCAAATTCAGATTCTCTAAAACCTGAAATACAGTCGTGATTTATCAAGCTAGATCTTAGAGAGCTCAGTGGTTTTTAAAGTAGATCTTTACAGCTCTGGTTTGCCTACCCGTTTGCGCTAGTACCATACAACAACATAGTCAACAACCAAGGACAGGATATGTTGTTGTTACCTTGTAACATACTTCTTCCAGATATGCCAAATGTTAATGTCCAACACGAGATGAAGACTTGATTCTTTTATTATTTTTGAGCCTATGTTAAGAACAAGGGAGATCTGTCCTCAGAATTTATCATTTCCTTCCCATTTGACTCCTATAGAAGCATGGGAGGCCTCCATTACAGCTGGTCCTCCTGGAAGGATTCCGGTACAAAAACATTCATGTGCTTCATTTCCAGTCCTGCTTTCTGTAGTAAATTTGTGTCACATTTAAGAGGCTATAGTCCCCACACATTATTCTCATATTAGCTGCGTGCCTTCTGTGTCGTGAGTGAGGAAGCAGTGGTGTTATATTCTTTCGTGGGATGCTACATACATCCCCGACCCCCCCCCCCCCACCCCCCACCTCTTCCTCACATAACTTGCTTACTACGGGTCTAGGCGTGGGAAAACAGGTTTCAACAGCGCTCATCTGTGTTAAACATTATAAGTCTTCAACTCTAGAGCTTCCCACTCAAAAAGTGCATTTCTACTGATTTTGGAATAGGTTTGTAACAAGCGGTAAAACTGAATTTTAAAAATCTACTGTGTTTTCAGTAGTGATGGTGTCGTTAAAAAAAAAAAAAAAGACATAAATGTATGAAATACTACATTTAAAAACATGATTTATAAAAATGAATAATTCCAACATTCCTAAACAACCCTTGTAGGTCCGGGCGGGGAGTCTCTGAGGAGGCAAAGAAAGAACAGGATATACTTTTCCCTCGGGCATGTAGGTACAAAGCGACTAAAATGAGGGTGTGCTCTAGGCAGACGATCGCATCAGGTAAAACATACTGCTACAGGATCCAAAGCTGCTGGAGTATGGACTGTGACGGCAGGCTTCCCTGCTCGGAGGATAACTGCAGCTGTGGCTTCCATCTCCCATAATGAGTGATAATATATAAAGGAGAGATCATTCCAGAACATACTTTCGGGGTGGAGCTTCTAACGTTATAGCTTTTCACCAAATTATCCCTATTATATAAACTTATTTTTTTCATGACAGAGAAGGTTCCTTGAAATATGATCTTTCTTGACAGCAACATGACAGTATATCAGAATAAGGACATAAGGCCTCATACAGTGGGAGGTGAAATCATATACGTCCTTAAGTTTGTTAACAAGGTTATAATATTTTTACCTATAACATTTCAGTAAACGAGATCACAGCTAACAATAGGATTGTAATTTTTTATTTACTAAGTTCTCCATTTGTTTAATGTGTAATGAGAGTCATGTAAAATCAAGTAATTTTTTTCCCAAACCAGTACGACTAATATGTAATATACTAATTTACAGTAACTGTCCCTATGGTAGTTCGTAATTCCTAGACTATTGTAAATTCACAGATTAAATTTCAAACATTCCCTGTTCAGAGATGGCCAACACATAAGCTGACCACTGCTTTTGTGATCATATGCAAAGTCCGACGGTCCTGAGATGAATGATGAAAGAATAAAAGAAATATATACATTGTACTGGTCCACATACAACTTACAACCTACCCGGTGCAGTTCAGGCAAATGTGGCACAAGGTGACGAATGTCAGCGTCCAATAGGGCTGGCAAATCGCATCAAGTAAAAAATACTTCCACAGAAAGCTTCCTCTAGCAAGAGTTATGTATTGCTTGGTGCAGGCTTCCTCCAATCATGGTGGCTCCATGCTTCTAAGAAGTGCAGGAGGAACGTGATGATGATGAATGAGTGATCACTAAAATTTAAAAAAAAGCGCCATCTAATTGAAGTCAGAGTAAATGGGATACACCATAGTTGCTTCAACCAAGTGTGATTACTATATCAGTGCCAGTCAATGAAAATGGAAAACACAGGATATACCACCCTGCCTCACCTCAGGTATTCACAAAGATTAATGGTGTTAAAAACACCTACCATGTGGAGTACAATTCCTTAATTCACAGATTTACTCTTCTTATTTGATTTAATGAACATTTCTTTACAACATGCAAAAAAATGGAAGTGAAAGCTGCTACATGTCATCGTTTCATGTCTTTCAATTCAGGTTAGCAAGAACCTGCATGTGTTAATAGAGAACTTATTGTATGAAATTTTAGTATAGAGCCAAAAAATAAAGTTTAATCACACCCATGAATTAATCAGTTCACCCGCGTGTAGTTCCCGGGGGTCCTCTGAACTGTCCCCTAAAGTAAGAACTGGACACTATACTGCACCCACCCTCAGGATTGTTTGTACACCGTGACTAATATTAGGTTGTGCATGAGGTTGGCAACCTCTTCATGTCAAAACACAGTGCCCACAGAAACCACCTGCTGAGAAAGTATGTGCATGCCTTGAATGTAGGGCAGGCTTCCTGCTAGGGAACCACCTGCAAGTGTGTCGCTCAAATGCTACCGTAAGGAGCACAGAAGGAAGAAAAAGGAGACAAAGAGTTTAATTCAGTTACCAAATAAAACGAATGTGTATCACATTTTTAGGAACTAATAAACCAAGGAATTATAGAGCCTCGGTAAAACAGTGTTTTTTAGTGCACTGGCGTCCTAGCTTGGTGGTCCAATGGTTCGATCCCCAGTTGAGGGGGATTTTAGAAACCGCTAAACGCGCCATTGTCGTCCCAGCCTCCATGAATTTGGTACCAGGGGCAAGCTACGCGAGAAGGTTAAGGTGGCCGGTGTGATGCTGACCATCTTCTCGCCTATGGTGCCGATGGTCAAGAAAAATATGGCCCTAGCACCATTTTCCCAGATATTCCTCATGTTTGACGAACAGCATTACATGGCAGTCAGTATTCTGGAATAACCCAACGTATGATAAATAGAGGGAGACTAAAAAAACACATATGGAGGAAAGAAACTGGAGACAGACACAGTAAGGATATAAAAGAACCTGAATGACACTCATTAAGAAAACCATTGACAACAGCATATCCAGGGCCGTCTAATATCTGGAATTCCCTGGTAAGAGAAATAGAGGGAGACCAAAAATACAACGGAGAAGACAACTGGAGTACAGATATCACTGATGTTATATGGATAGTCACTCGGACCAGGAGGCTTGGCAATGGTTTTTGTTAAGGACCTGTGCTCCAGAGAGAACAGAAAGCTACTGATAATGATGATGAAACACAGTTTTATGTCTGTAAGATTGCTGACATCTTAAATCCTAATTCACTACATAACTATCCCAGGGAGTAACGTGATCTCA
The DNA here is from genome assembly GCA_024509875.1 of Oreohelix idahoensis. Classification (NCBI taxonomy): domain Eukaryota; kingdom Metazoa; phylum Mollusca; class Gastropoda; order Stylommatophora; family Oreohelicidae; genus Oreohelix; species Oreohelix idahoensis. The sequence continues at coordinate 56,678 of JAMPIV010006881.1, read as the reverse complement.
TGTTAAGGTGTATTAGCCTTTATATTTCCATAATAATCTTGTCTATAAAACTATTCTGAAAACCAAAAAAGATCATGTTTCCTAATGTTATGAGCTACTTTACACGTCTAGGTTCCTTTTTAGAGCATGAGGAACTTACAAGTGTTATCTAGCTGGAAATTGTCCTGTATTTGAACTGACCCAATGTATCCCACTACTGCTGATCGATCAGAGGTTTCTTGAGATCTTGTTGATAACAGACCGTCTCTTGTTGATTTCACATGCTCTTATGAATCAGATGAGGAGGAGACAATGGGTTTGTTTATAAAAAAGATTGGCAAACTGTCTTAAATACAAGAAATATTGCCATCTCGGTCAACTGTATTATTCTGAGATAGTCAAAACATCAGGATCATGTCCAATAAAATAACTGATGAGGTAAAAAGATCCAGATAACACTGACAACCCTGTTAAATCAGCTCAGTCCCATCTGTTAATTTATATTCTCAATCTACCCTCTCAATCTATCTACCAAACTTACTGTTTACGGAACTGGCACAGTCCTGTTCATCTGTCAGAGGATCTCCAGGCACAGATTGTCCTGATTGCTGATAATGCAATGTTGTTGTGGGGTTACATAATCACATACAAGTTTGAAAAGGCATGGCAGTTTTATTGGTTGTTGAAGGTCCTAGAAGGCAAGCGTGAACTAAGCGAGAAGAAATTCGTGTTGTATCGACAAGATTAATATTTATGCTGCAAGGCTCCTAGGTAAAAGCCTAGATGCCTATTCCTAATACTGATACGGCCAAGAGGTGTGGCATTTCTTGAAACTGTTGCGGTTATATCCTCTTAGTTAATAGTTGGCAGAGCCTAATTTAAGCAAAGGCTTTATTATAAGCCATGCTGTTGAAATCCCAATAAGTGCGTATATAAAAAATTGTGTTTTTGTGCATCGTCCATTTCTCATAATCTTTTTTGGCTAGTATTAGTATGTGGGCTGTCACATGAAAAAAAAAATGGGGACAATAATATATCCCTGACCGAAAAGATGTGTCAACATGGCAGAAGACCTAAATTAGACGTCTGGAAATAACTGGGATGCCGTTTACACAAACCACAGTCCGTAATAGTGATATGTCAATCAGCGCCTCATGTTTCTGATTGATATTAAATGTTATAAAAAAACATCTCCTAAAATAACCTTTCAACAAACTGAGAAAAAAAAATTTTGTGAGAACAGTACGTGAACATTGAAAAAAAATATATAATACTCTATTTACTCTGGTCCCAGTCTATGACCCTCAAGCAAATGGCAATTTTTAAACTAATATCTGCAATTTTGGGGTCATGGTAATCCTGATTGTTTACGTTTCAGGTCATGGTATTCTGGTTTGTTTTACTTTTCTGGTCCTTGTTACATGAATAACAAGAAAATAACAATAATACAGAATGATGTAAGTTTTTATACCAAAACAGTTTTGTTTTCATTTAGTTTTAAAAGCACGACTATGGAGACGTTCCTTTTACAGAAGCAATCATAGGCAGAGATGTTTGCAAGGTCCTATAATCGTTTTCTGTTTTTTTTTATCAAACATCCCAAAATCCAATATAGTAAGAAAAAGCAAAAGGTTCTTTGGGTGACATTCTTGGCTACGTTTTGATCTCACTGGGTGAATCTCTGAAAAGTTGTGGATGACTTTATGCGGTTTTCCATTGCAATTTGTGGACGACTAGCCTAACTTTTTGGATCGCGTCTTTAGGCGATATCTGATAACGGAAATAATAAAAATGGGTTCTGAAACAAAGCTGTCTCCAAGGATTTTGAGATAAAAGATTACAGAGACGTGTAAGGTTGCACCATGTGTGTATACTGATGTGTAAAGTGCATACAAAGTTGGTATTCCAAACACGTATAGTGCACAAGATGGGGGGTATACAGACCGGGTAAATGTCACTAGTGTGGTATGTATAAGGTTTATACTGTATGTCCTTGTGTCTCTCGAGCAATGGACACTGGAGCTGACTTTTGCCTTTGAATGTAAATCTGAAGCCTTTAGTGAATAAAAGAGGCACCGTGGCAGCGCAGTGGTTAGTGCTTTGGCTTCTGAGCGCTGTGGCCTTGGGTTTCGTTTCCCCAGTTTGAGGTAGGATTTTTTTAGTAGAAAACCGCAAACACCGCCCCGGGGTGGACCCAGCCTCAAGAATTGGGTACCAGAGCAAACTCTGGGGGGGAAGGTTAAAGCGGACCGAATAAATATCTTAGTATTCATTAAAAACTTGCCTTCGTGTAGTTTCCCCTGGGGGTCCTCTGGATAGAGATCAAAGTAAAGTATAGAAGATACTGTACCCTCACATCACCAACCAAGATCTGCTTACTCGGAGCAAGCAAGAGTGACATGCACATCATCATAGCGGGCAGACCCTGTAGCTGGTTGGCCCATGTCCTCAGAAGAGACCCCGATGCCATCTACATGAACAGCTATGCTTTTGGACCCCTGAATGAAAATGATAGAGAGGCTGACCTAAATACAACCTGGCGGGGACTGTGGAGGCTGAGATGCAAAGAAATGAACCAGAGTTGGGGCAACTGTACGAAGGATGGACGATTTTCCAAGCAAAGTGGAATCAATGTGTTGTTGCCATAAAAGACGCCACAAGCGTGAGGGCCACTGACGTCTTTGACGGTCGGCGCTAAGGATCATAGAAGAGACTGTACCCTCCAGGCTTGTCGTAGAAGATGAGATTGTGGATGGGGCGGGGCAATTCTTCATGTTAAATCCAACTGCCACTGAAATCACAGCTGGAGGAGCAATGTCAAGGCTTGGGGCTGGCTTCAAGCAAAAGGACCTGCTACAGAGGGCTCAATGTGCTGTAAGGACTCAATGCTCAGTAAAGGAGCTCAATGTTTCAGTAAGGACCAATGTTTTCAGTAAGAACCACAAAGGAAAATGAAAATGAAGATGAATAGCATTTCAAAGACTCGCATTGTTTTCTTCCTTATCAATAAAGCCCATGGTAAAAAGATTTCTCTGTAACAGATCATTTGCATCTTTTGCTTCAACAACGCCCATTGTCACGAGGCAAAAAGGTGCTTAAACCTTTGTGTTATCTATACATTGTGGGGGCTCGCCTAGAGTAATGTCTTCACAAGCACATACATAGTTCACGTCTGTATGGCCTTTCCTTGTCACCCATGTAAATAATATTTCTCTGTAAACATATCATTTTCTTCTCAGCAGAAAAAATAAAAAAATAACCAGACAAAAAAACTAGAATTTAAACAAATACAGTTCTTTTGCTACAAATTAATAGAAAATGTTACAAGTACTGAGACCCACTCAGTTAAGGTTTAACTGTAGTGACTGACCCATCTGAAACTGATATGCCCTTTCCAGTAATTATTCATTAACTTTCATCTCGCCAAGGCCTGCAACATAAGTTATGCCATGTCGTTCCTCTCCCGGTGCAACCAGCTTCAAGGGCTTTCCATGACCATCTTCATGTTTTGCCTCCACCTGCTCCTACCTCTACATATACTCTCAGGCCTCCCTCCTTTCGTCTTTCTTACCCTGGGGTTTCCAAGTCCAAACAATAGGACTGCTTCTGCAATGGCCATTAACAGGGTTTCTCAATGGGGTGGTCCTACCCGATCTCCAGTGGGTTCCTTCTCAGCTTTTGGCCACTAGCTCGTGTCCCTGGTTCTTGGTCCATCAGTTTTCCACATTTAGTGATCTTTGTACCTCTCACGTTAATCCTTCTTTTCTTCGCATAGCTTCCATTTATGAAAGTCCCAGTATTTATGTACAACATTATTATCTTGCTGAGTGTAAGACTATTTATGAATGATGATTATTATTACTGGCTGAAAGATATGTAACAAACGAAGAGCGGTATCAAGGAGATGGTTAAAGAAACATTCTAGTACACGCCTAGTGTTTATCATGATATCACATGAACATTAATAAGCCAAGAGCCTAGTGTAATTCCCTGCAAGTATCTGGAGATATAAAGCAACCTACTGGACTACCGCTCACCTTGAGGCATGGGCACGACAAGGCATCTAATTATGATGGTTGTGGTATGAGGCTGGCAACCTCTTCTTGTAAAACAAATTAACTAACAGATACCAATGCAGAAAGAGCATGGGAATGTTTGGGTGTAAGCCATCCTGCGTAAGAGACTTGGTGCTAAAGGGTGCCCCATCCCCCGTAAACGAGTGCAAAGGATAAATGAGTGATTTAACGAGAAGCAAGTGTTTTTCTCTTGTTCTGAACTTTTTTTCCAGTGCAATCATTTGTAATTTTTCATCTCCCACCGCCCAGCTCAGGTGAATAAGTTATGTTTTCCGTACTGATGATTGTCCATATGATGATTGTCTTTGTACTTTGTACAATTTTAGAATCAGTTTCAAAACATAACAATATATTACTGAATAGTTACTATCTGCGTTCACACAGAGAACACAACCATGGACAGTGTTATAACATTAAGTCCACATACTTGGCTCAAATATCTTTATATATACAGAGAGATTAAACATACGTTACAGTCCAAACTTTAAATAAGCAAACCTTTGCTCAAGTGTGACTCATCACTATATGGGTACAGAAGGTATGACTCATACACTATATGGATACAGGGAAAGTTACCCTCGCCATTTCTACGTAATGAATTATGGAAGAACCAAAACGACATTTATTGTTTTGTTTTTTTGGGGGGTCTAGAAAGGTGTTTTTCTGCCTTTTACCACCCAGTGCTTCCACCAACCACATCTAATGATAATATTTTGTAATAAGTAATTATTGGCTTCATTCTACAAGTGAATAAAGATGATATGTACTCTTATAATAAGAGGACATCAATGGAATAAAAATCTAACACTTATCAGGATAAACATTACTTCATATAAAATATTAACTTAAAAAATCAATTTGTTTTAGAAATATAATGATTAAAGCCTATGAAGCACAATTTTTGTCTGCACAGAAGGGAAAGAAGGGCAAAGACGTAAAGCTGAAAAGAAATGTACTCATTCCACAAGATTAATGTAAACAATTTTGAAAATAAAACCAGTGAATAAACAATAAATCACTTGAGGCACCCTGCCAAATCAGTAGAGTTAATTTACTCCAGAGACGGCGTTAGCACAATTCACACATAAAACGAAAAAAAAAAACAATGACGATGGCATTAATTCAAACAAAACATTACATTGAGGACAATGATCATAATGACCAGTTCTTCATGACAATTATGATAATAACAAATGATTATAATAATGTTGAAGAAAAGGCAAACAAAGACTTTACTGATGATGGAGGAAGACCTTATAATGATAAACACTACCCTGAAAGATGATATGTATATAATATTAACTTCCGTGGATGACAACTAATTGATTATTTGATTAATACGTATGATATAATTCATGAAAGTAATGAGTCGGAATTCATATTAATTTATTCTGTCATATTTTCATTCAGCCTATTTCACTTCCATCCATTAATGGGGGAATAACTTCATGCAGAATCCAATATCATCTTTTTACATGGATAAAGTGTAAAATGCCAATATGGGCTGTCAGATTTTTCAGTCCATGTACATAACATCTGAGATAACATTTATCAGGCAACCAATAAAATGGTGCTGGTCCCTTCAGTTTTTTTAAATAAAACATTAATAAATAAGGATATGAATTGGTGGAAAAACCTGCATCAAAACTGCCATGTTTTTACCCAATTTTTTATGTATGTAATTTACCTTTGAATATTTAATCAACAAAATCAAATGATTTACATTATTTTAAAATACATATTTCACCACAAATAACACAATTTTTAAATAACATGATAAAAATTAACAGGAGACTAGCTAGTCATTTTAAAAAATAACTTTTTGTCTATATTTGTGATCATTCTGTGAGCAGTTTTTTTTTTCACCCATGTGGAATATACACTAAAATTTTTTTTTAATAGTTAAAAAACATGTAAAAAACCAAAAAAAAACTAGTTAAAATACATTTATAATCAATCAAATTTAGGGTAAGATCTGTCACGATCCATCAAATGCTATGATGATCCAAGTTTTTGGTTGTGACCCTGGATGTTAGAATTACGGATGAATTACATATGTTACTTATAATATGCTGAATCAAAGATAATGCGCACATTCCATGTTTAATAAATATTTAAGACAGAAGCCGTAAACTTTCTTCTTTTGTGTACTGTACAGCAGAATAAAATTGCACCTGAAATTTGAATACAAAATGATGTGAAAAGTAATGAATAAGTTAACAGAGTATCTGTATGGGGGAAGAAAACAAAACAAATTACGTGTGGAGGAAATGAAACAAATGACATCTGTAATCCACTTATACCTGTGCTATATAATTACTACCATCCCCATCATTACCCTTCAGCTTGTCATGAAACACACGCCTTCAACAAACACATGCCAAGTTCTTCCCTGTCCCGTGTGCCATCAGCTCAAGGTCTTTCCATGACTTCCTCATTTCCCTTTCATGTCTGTCTCCATATCTCTTCTTCTTTGTGTGTTCTTTGGTCTCCCTCTTCCCCTCTTATCCTGGAGATTCCAGAACAAGGACTGCAGAAAAAAAAAAATAGTTTCCTCATCCTGTATAAAACAACAGGGATGAGATAGACCATGTTGGGGACTGGAGAGTCGTCCGTCGCCTGAAAATAGGCTGCAAATAGTCTGGTCGTTCAATAAACTCTGTAAGCAATATTTATTATGAAAGGTTTTATGCTTTCCATCCACAGCGACGATATAGTCTACATCTGAAATTTTCGAGACTATAGTGTATGGACCTTTCCATGAAATGAGAAGTCTGTTCTCCTCTTGAGGAAGTAAGACAAACGTGGATTTTGTGTTTCCAAGAAAACTATTATCATCAGGTTGGTAACTTTTATTAAAGTTCCTATAGTTATGGTATCTACATGTTGAGGACATGATTATTGCCTCCAGTTCTTGAAGAAGAAAACCATCACGTGATGGCGCATTTGGTAATGTCCACAATCACGGTTATTTTCCTCTTAGTAAAGTTGCTTTTAGTTTTTTCCTGTACAATATGCTTAATAGGTAACATCGTACTGACTGAGCTGAGTAAAGATGGTACTATCAGTGTTTTTTTTCTTTACCCACTTTATCAGGAATCCGGAATTCAATGCACAGTTTTCCCTGTGGAATCTTAAACATGACACTTATCAAAGTCCTCACCGTGGGTTCCAAAGTTTGATTTACCTTTGTTGGCCTCCATGCCAACTCCCATTAGAGGCAGTATCATTATTTCGTGGAAAGGTATATTTGCTACGAAAAGTTTTGTTGACATATTGTTTCATGTTACTACTAGCATGTCGTTGTACTCTTTGCATTAACATATTGACCATCAGGTTTGTGTTCAAATCTATTCACCTTATTAGTAGACAACATTCTGTTGCTCCAAAACAATATACTAATAAACCATCAATCTCTGTTGCGAAGATTTTTGCAATTTCCACTTCTGCAACAGCTGGTCTCTCTTAAAGAAACAGCTTAGGAACTCTCTCGTTGACTTTAACATGAAAGCCTGTTGCAATCTAACCTTAAGTCATCTAACTGTGAAGTTAAAGTCTTCTCTTTAACAATTCTTTCCTAAGATCATTTACTCAACTTTCCTTTTCAGATGTAGTTTCTAAAACCTTAGCTTTCTCTTGAACAAGTTCAAGTCCTGAGTGGCTTCCATATCACTATGATGAGTAGTCCTAAGTTTCATCAACTTTTCTCAGCTTTTTCTTTATTCGCTCTCAACTGTGTCAACTCCAGTTGTAGTGACCTGATTCTCAATATCCTTCTTATTCTTAAACATCGTCATCTCCTCCAAGATTCCATACTCTTTCTTTATAGCAGGACTTCCGCAGAAGAATTGCCACCTCACTTCTTAACTCCAGAAATTGTTTGTTCATAAGGCTGACTTCTGTCTTGTCCGGCCTGAAGTTGTACTTTGCGACACATTCTTGCGTACTAGCAATTGTTCCTGAGCCTGAACTTTTAATAACTCACAGTCCATCTTGACTTGCTTTAGCTCACCAATATGAAGCTGTTCTTTACAAAGATGATTGTTTTTCATTGAGCTCACTTCAACTTCTAACTCTTTTTTCTCCTTTTCCAGTTGAGATTGTCTCAATTTATTCTCACTAGGAAGAGCTAATGTTTCTATAATCTTCCACAGTAGTTTTAAATCAAGCGTGGAAGAGTTCACCTTATCTACCTGATTACACTGACAAACAACATTTTTCTTTCTTATATAAGAATAAGTGTTCTTAGGTCAGTTTCTTGCGCTGATTTCAAATCTAATGGTGCACCTCGGTCGTGAGCACATAGTCAACGAATGGCGACTTTTCATCGATTCTTCCAAGACTAGTCTAAAAGCCGTGTTATTGCATAACGGAAATTTATTTTCATCAATTCCAGTCGCCTACTCTGTTCATATGAAAGAAACTTATGACAATATGGCTATACTTTTGGCAAAAATAAAGTACAATGACTACCAATGGCGGATTTGTGGAGACCTAAAGGTCATTGCAATTCTCACGGGCATGCAGACTGGGTATACTAAATTTTGTTGCTTCCTATGGGAATGGGACAGCCGCAACAGACAGGAACATTATGCAAGAAAGGTGTGGCCTATCAGGGATCTATGCAGCTCTGGCATAAAAATGTAATACATGAGCCATTAGTTAACAAAGACGGCATCATTTTACCACCGTTACATATAAAGTTGGGGCTCATGAAGAATTTCGTAAAAGCGTTAGATAAAACGAGAAAAGCTTTCACTTATCTTCGAGAAAAGTTTCCGCAAGTTAGCGATGCAAAGATAAAGGAAGGTATCTTTGTAGGACCTCAGATTAGGAAAGTTATTGCAGACAAACAATTCGAGAACTTGTTACATGGTAGTGAACTTCGCGCATGGATGGCATTCAAATCGATCGTCGATAACTTTCTGTGAAATCACAAATCTGTCCACTATGTGCATATTGTTAAGCAGTGCATAGATGCATACAGAATTATGGGCTGTAACATGTCCCTCAAAATCCATTTGCTTGATTCGCATCTTGACTTTTTCCCTGACAAACTTGGCGAAGTCAGCGATGAACATGGAGAACGATTCCATCAAGATATCGCCGTAATGGAATCACGCTATCAAGGACGGTGGAGTGTGACCATGCTTGCCGATTATTGTTGGATGCTTCATAGCGATGTACCACATGCCATTCACCGACGAAAGTCGACTGCAAAGAAATTCAAGCCTACATAACTGTTACACTTCTTGTATGAATGATGTTATAATACTTTATGCCTTGTTAAAAAACTTCAATTGCGTATTTCTAGAGATCCCGACCTGATAGAGAAAAACGGTTTGCAGATTTAAAAACAGCGCATTAAAATTGACCAGAAAAACATAGAAATGTTAGAGAAAGAAAAAAAAAGTTTTTTTTTGTTAGTCAGTGTTATCCATCATCTGTTTTAATGAGGTAACTTCATCTTCTAACCCAATCTCTATTCTGACTAGTCCAATATCTAACATGTCTATTATTAGCTTCTATACGAAACTCCAGTTCTCTCTTCAGTGTAGCATTTTCAGAATTCATTTCTGAGAACTTCTTCTCATTCTGCATTTTTAACTGCTGTAGCTCATCAGTAAGAGCTTTATTTTTACCCTGAAGATCATTTATCGTTTTTTCCAACGCAACAATATTACTGCCTTGAGTCGTAAGTTCAGCTTCTTTGTAAAAAACAGTAGATATAAACTTAGAAAGTCTCACTGCTTTCTCTGTTGAATAGCCGTTTTTATAATAACACCTAGCATATTCTTGAAGACCATCACTCGCCTGAAGTAGGAAATGCTCTGTGGCATAATCCTCACAGTCTTCACCAAATAAATGTAATTTTTTTTCTTCCTTCCTGAAGAAAATAATGTACCCCATCCATCATTTTTGACATTATGTCTGATAATGTGAGATCAGTAACCTGAAAAAATTAAACAAATTACCTTATCCCACTTCAATGGGAGGCAAGTCTGTACTATAGACTTGTATACTTACTTCACTTTATTTCACTCTCTTAGTCTTAGTCAAAGACCTTGTATGGTTATCTTGTTTATAATATAACAAATAATCACTTAAGTACCTGTGGAAAATAATACCTTTATATCCCACACACTGTGGGCACAAGTCTTTTTTATAAAGAACTTTCATATGAATTCCACCTTGTCTCAATCTTTGGACAACAAGTCTTTTAACAAAGAACTTGTATAAATATCTTATATAATAATATTTTATTAACAATCTCTAGATGAAGAGTGTACCTTATCAATAATAATAATAATACATGACCAAATTATGTATGTAGACTGTGTATGACAATAATGTAGTACAATCATAAATACAAAGACAAAGATACAGAACAATAACCGAAAACGTTCGCGGAAGTCAAATAAACAATACAGCAAAAAGTAAAGGAAATGTTACACAAATGTGTAATGATGACCGCGAAAAGTAAACAAGACAAATGGCAACACTGTTATAAACAAAAAGGTGTAGAGAAATAAACAAAAGAAAGGAGAGACCTTCAGATACAAACAAATGAAATCAAAACTGAAAAACAGAAAAAATATTACAAAAACAACGATAAGTACAGTTACATCACAGCTAACCCCAATAGCAACAAATTGTCACTAGCAAATTTTCAATTAAGAAAATTGCGCCTACAGAACGCTATTATAAGACCACTATATCTTACAGACCGTGGTATCTCTTATAATAGACATCGCCCAACCTTAAACCCGCAAAAGAACACAAGAAAAATACACAACAACAGTAGAAGTAACATAAATATATATAGCAATCAATTCAATGTGTTGCAGAACAAGTTCAGTCACAGCTGAAACTAAAGTAAATTTCTTGCTCCTTGCGAACACAATAACAAAATGTCAAGCACGCACTGAATGTCAGATCCACTGTAGCATGAAGTGGTCTTCACGAACATAAAGTTACTATGACCTTCTCGTATCTTGAGTCTTGCACATCGAATGTTTACAATTTCACGTACTGTTTACAAACACTTGACCTCGAACAATGTAACTTGAATGCTCGGACGTAGAAAAGTCTGTTGTTGACTGAAACGTGTACCGTTTACTGTAAGGGACTTGACTCGTGCAATTGTGGTCCACGAAACAAATGCCTAGATGTTAACTCCAGTACTTGTCATGTTGGTTTATGTAGCATTATAACAAATGCTCGCACTGTTTATCTGGGTCAACAGTTGATGACCTATTTCTGTCCTGTGTAGACAAAACTTGAAAGTAGCGAACTAGAGATGTGTGTTACAGCTGTCCAGTGTGTAACTTAGACCCACAGATCAAAAATGTAATGTGCACTTGTCCTTCTCACGAAAATAGCCCCATCAGCTGGCCTACCAGAAATGTAAATTTCTGGACCACACTGGAGACATCATAAATTTAGCAGAAGAGCCCACAGAACTGGTCCACCAGAAATGTAACTGTCTTTTTCTCTCTTGTAGAGGTGATCATTCGCATAAGACAGCATACATGTTGTTAAATGTGTAGTACTTGTAATGATGAGCTGAGTGTGGGTGCAAAAGAAGGCGCGAATGTGTTTAGGCTCGTATATGTTGTGTCATGCAACCCATACACTCACATGCAGTAGTCAAAGATGCTTGGACACTGCAGGCACATTTCAAAACATTTATTGACGGTAACACACACAGTAGCATCAACAGGAACAGTCAGTGTAAACAAGGTCATGCTGACCGAAAATCGTTTGGTATACATCAGGCATTCAAAAGGCTGGTAAACATTTGAATATTCGTGCATGGTCAATAGAAATGTTCTTCAATAATGACAGTTCGTAGCGCTGCCCTGGTATCTCTGACTAAACGCGTCAGATACCTTAATCACTTTGACATACAGGTACAACTTGGCACTCCCCGCCAATTGCACATTATCAGGCTGTAATATATTAGCCTTAACACAGGCCTCGTTATGGCGTCATCTGTGTACTCCTTCTAAGCAGGTTAACATCAACCCTGCAGTGATGCTTATGTAGACATAAATACCGCCAATCTGCAAAACAGAAGTCCTGGGAAGAATTTGGAGAAAAGCTAGAAAAAGATGCGCAAGAAAACCAGAAATTGTTCTATAAGACCCTAAAGAACATGAGGAAGGAAAAACAGTGCCCTCTTAAAATTATAAAGGACAAGCAAGGCAAATTGTTTAGGGCCCCGAAGAAAGTAATGGAAAGATGGAAAGAATATTTCTCAGAACTCCTGGATGGTGAGCAAGGTCAAGGATCAGAAATGATAACCACTAGCACAGAAGAGAACACCAATGGTGGTAAAGATGACATAAAGATGGAAGAACTGAAGGCAGCACTAGAGAAAATCAAGATGGGCAAAGCAGCAGGGCATGATGGTATAACACCAGAAATGGTTAAGTACATGGGAGCATCAGGCGACCTATTATTCTTAAGGGTCCTACAGGCAGCGTGGTGCAACAAGACCATACCAAAGGATTTAGAGATTGCCATCATAACACCGATTTTCAAAAAGGGTGGCAATCGACAATGTGGAAACCATAGAGGCATATCCCTTCTCAGTGTCCCTGGTAAAATCTACTCTAGAATCCTAGAGCAGAGACTCAGACGCCTAGCTGAGCTACAACTGAATGAGGTCCAATGTGGATTCCGAGCAAACCGAAATACTCAAGACCTAATCTTCACACTCAGACAGCTGAGTGAAAAGACTCTTGAGTATAAGAGTGAGATTCATCTCTGTTTCATAGATCTGGAAAAGGCGTTTGACAGGGTCCCCTAGAGCAAACTTTGGGACTGTTTGGCAAGGAAGAACATTCCAGCACCTCTGATTCATGCTATACCGAGCTTCTACACGTCTTGCAGAAATTATGTGAGGACAGCAAACCATAAATCAGAAGAGTTCAGGACCACCACTGGTGTAAGACAAGGTGATATCCTGTCACCTTATCTTTTCATACTCCTCATGGACGATGTCATCAAGGCATGTAAGGAGAGAACAATAATAATTATATTTTAAAAAATCTTGCACAGTTTATGAAAATATTATATCTTTTCTAATGTAGAGCACAGTTCCAAAGGTATTGTTATATTTCAATCAATCAATACCCTTTAGCTCCCCAAGGAGCATAGGCATTCAACAAACACATGCCAAATTTTCCTGTCCTGTGCCATCCACTCAAGTTCTTTCCATGCTTTCCTAATAATTTTCACCTCTGTATCCAGTTCTCTTCTCCGTGTGTTTTTGTTCTACTTCTGACTCTCTTTCCCTGTGGATTCCATAACAAGGACTGCCTTGTAATGCTATCAACAGGTTTCCTCAATGTGTGTCCTATCCATCGCCAGCGTCTTCTTCTCAACTCTTGTTCCACTGGCACTTGTCTGGTTCTTGTCATCAATTCCACATTTGTAACTTTGTCATACCTTTTCAGTCCTTCTATTCTACGCAAGCACCCGTTTATAAAAGTGTGTAGCTTTTTGGTTGTTGTTTTTGTTGCTCTCCATGTCTCAGAGCCATACAATATGACTGACTTGACATTTGAGTTGAAGATTCTTATTTTCGGGTTGGACTTGATTTCTCTTGTTCTCCATATGTTTCCCAATGCAATGAAGGCTCCTCTTGCTTTTTGTATTCGTATTTTGATATCACTGTCTGAACCTCAAAATTTGTCTATATTGCTTTCAAGATATGTGTACAATTCTAAATCTTTTAGTGGTGTTTCTTCAGGTTAAACCTTGTTATCATTTCTTGCATTTATTCTCATAATTTTTGTCTTTTCCCGGTGTATTTTCAGGCCTACTTGTTGTGGCCTCTCATCGAGAATTTTCATTTTCTCTTGCATCTGATTATGGTTATGGGACAGAACAGCCAAGTCATCTGCAAAATCCAGATCATCAAGCTGTTTAGTCAGATTCCACTGGATTCCATTTCTGTTATGTGATGTCGATGTTTTCATAACCCAATCTATTGCTGGTAAGAAAAGAAATGGAGACAAGAGGCATCCCTGTCTCACTCCCGTTCTAATCCTAAACGGTTCTGTAAGTTGTCCTTCATGAAGAACTCTGCATGTCATGTCTTCATAGGTCTTCTTTATTAAGTGAATCATCTTCATGGGAACTCCATAATGCCTCATCAATTTCCAAAGTGATTCTCTGTCTACACTGTCAAATGCCTTTTCATAGTCCACGAATCCGATGTATAGCGCTGAATTCCATTCCAGACATTGTTCAACCATTATTCTCAATGTGGCTATCTGGTCTGTACAGGATCTGTTTTGTCGAAAACGTGCTTGTTCATCTCTCAGTTGCTTGTCTATGGACTCTTATAATCTCTCAAGGATGATTCTGTTTAATACTTTTGATGGCACTGATAGTAACATTATTCCTCTATAATTTGTGCTCCATGGCAAGCCTTAAATGTCCAAGTAAGCCGGGAGCTGAATTTAACAGACAGCAAGCCCCCAACGGTGCAAAGGTAGAAAAGCATTGTCCATAAAGATAGGGTGCAAGTCAGCTCCAGGTCCTAATGGTGTTCCATATGTTTGTATATAAGAGATGCCCTGAGTGCTCAAACGACTGCTGCGTTTACGGTGATGAATGCGTGGAAAACCCAGCTTGTATGCAAGGAATGGAGAAAGGCGAACGAGTCTACATCCCGAAGGAGACTAAAATTCCACAGACATTCAGTTCAGTCAGTTTAGCCAAGTCTCACTACTTAATGTGGAAGGGAAGATATTCGATCTCAGTGATGGCGAATATGGCTCCACTACATACCTCCTGGCAAATGGGTACAATTGACACTACCATTCAGAAAGGAGTATCCCAGGTACACCAGGATGTTAGAGAATGCCACAATGATCTGGGAAGCAATCCAAAAGGCAAAGTCTGACAGAACAAACCTCCATATAATCCTGGTTGGATCTAGCAAATGCGTATGGATCCGTTCCACACCCGAGATGTTGTTGGTGCAGGCCCTAGAAATGTATCATTGTTCCACTAGAGATGTGCAGCAATGCTGACGCTGTATTTCGCAAGGGTTTTCTGTCAGATTTTCAACCAAAGAGTACACTACGAAGTGGATTGGGCCTTGAAGTTTGGAATTGCATGGGATGTACCATCTCATCCGATACTATTCAGTGATGGCCATGCAGGTAATCCTCATGCGGCTGAAGAATGGGCTATAGGTCCAAAGCTCGGGGGAATGTGTCACATGCCACCGCTCAAAGCAGTCATGGATGACACAACAATTCTGACATCAGATGAACATCAGGCCCGGAGGATGTTAGCACGCCTGATGAACTAGTCAGCTGGTGCAGAATGAGCTTCAAACCCAAGAAGTCGAGAAGCCTATCAGTCAGGAAAGGGAAGATAGCTGAGGTCATCTTCATGGTTTTCCAACCAGAGAATAGCCTACTGTCATTGAGAACCTGTTAAAAGTCTTGGTAGGGTGTACGATGCCTCATTAAAAGACTGGAAGCATGGCAGTGCAATCAGACAATAGAAATTGGCAGACAGAGGGCTACAATCATTACCAAAGCAGACTCCCTGGAAAATTCAATCTGTGGTGCCTCCAGTTTATGTTGGACCGACCACCTTAGTTGCTGGCCATCTGCTTATATATGAAATAAGCACAAGTACAGTGGAGCTATAGAGCAGAAGGTCAACAAGTTCATGAGAAAGTGGCTAGGGGTACCACCAGGTCTGTCAGAATGTACCATTGTACTTCTCAAAAGAAGTCAAAACTTCTACGCGTTCCCGTCAAGTCAGTTGTCTCATTGAATCCTACCAAAGTTGAAAGGCAAGGCCTTGCAATGATTAGCTTACGCGAGTCCAGCTGATGACGTGGCGTTAAGTCCAGGTAGGCCCACACTGAAAACGGGAAGGAAGTGGAGAGTGAAGAAGCTGTTGATGCTGTCCAAAGTCGCTCAAAATGAGGAGGTAATCGGATACACACAAACGAATAGACGGATTTGTCATGCGAACAACTCTCCGCTGGGTCCATAGGCATCCAAGCAGGGACGCAGAGACATGGGAAGTTCAGAGATACGAGACTGAGAAATGATAAGAGTGTGTCACCCCCCCGTGAAATGGATTTAAGACTAAAGGCTGGGTCTACATATAGTCGACAAGACATTAGTGAGATGAAAAGACTGAAATGATAGATTCAGATGGAAAAATGACAGTGCAAATGTGAAAGTGAGACCATTGGCTCCGAGGTTGAGAACCGAAGTTAACTCTCCCTCGCCACTTCGGACGTCTTAATTGCTATGGCCTCGACCACCTCTAACCACCCTAAGGGGATAAGTTCATTATGATTCACAATAGCACCACGATACAGACCACTAGATAGCTACTGTATGTAATATGAAATGACTGGTCCAGACTATAAATGTACAATTTATTTACACTATCCACCACAACAAAACTCAATACATGTCAAATACATAAAAATGCTGTGTAAAGAAATCCTGAAAACCAAATTCAAGGAAAAAAAAATTTACAAATGATGTATCATCAAACCCAACCCTTCACCCACCCCCAAAGTTCACCTGTATGTAGAAAGAAGGTAAATTTAAATGACATAAACCACTCACTGACTGCACTTGTGGGGTCTCAGAAGTCGAGCCTCCACTCCAAACTAGCTATGGCAAGCTCTAATATTACTGCCAAATAGTTCACAGTCCCGCTGGAACTACCACGAATTTTCTACACAGTCACTGCGCAGAACCTTCGTTTCTACCACGCCTCTCCTGAATTCTCTCTTGCACAGCCTACCCACACCTCTACACTTCACCAACAGCCTGTCCTCTGTTATGATCTACACAAAAACTATGTCTCATTCTGTCTTTCTGGTCTACTACTAGGGTAGAACTACACTTCAGCAGCTGTCCTCGGCTATAACATCTGTAGAGAGTTTTTTACCCCTTTTCTCTCTCTCCACACATTCAGGAATTGATGACTCGGTTTAAACGCTGGGTTCTCTGGGCTAGTTTAGCTGGTTTTTTGCTGCTACCACTGGTTTTACCTGCCCGCTTTCCCAGACTATGGGACATTCAGGCCTTCGACGTTATTATGCCGGGACGAATCGAAATAAATTACAACCACGCCTGGCAACTTGCCGATTTGTGGGTGTAAGAAGATGAGCATCAGAGCTCCGGATTTTCCCACCAAAAAATCGATTTCAACTAGAGAATGTCTTCCCTGCCTTGGAAAACGTATTTTCTTTCGCTCCTCCGTCCGCCACTGGCAATTAACGCACGACGCTTCTTTGCGTGTCGGCGAATGCCCCTCACTTTGCCGTGGGAGAAATTTTGTGGTATCAAAAATTCTGCTCTTCCCCACAAAAGCCGGTACCTGCTGTTTAGACAAAAAAATACAAAACAACAGCAAACACAGTAATAATATATTTCGGAATAACAAATAACTCCCTACTCTTCAACACGTAACTCACCTCTCTTCACTCTTGTTCCTGCATTACCATCCCAATTAATCATGCCCAAGTCCGCTCCCCCACTGTTCCCTTCTCTACCTGAGTCCCCACAGTAAACATTACCCGGGTAATACAACACGCAGACAGACCTAGGGTTCTGCATACTGGTTACAATACCAACAGTTTTTTCACTGAGGACCGAACTGTCTAAAATACTTTGGCCCACTTCTCGCTGACAACTGAATGTCAGCAAAATGATTTTACCACAATTAAAATAAGCCCTCTCTAGGAATCAGATTCCCGTTCTAGTAAAATATAAATCACTTTCAAAAAATGTAATACAAAATAATTTCCTTTAAAAGTAAATAATTCATCTCCGTCTTCTGAGTACACAGAACACCAATGCACAATCAATAACGTATAACCCGTTTAGATGCTAGCATAATTTACATACTGCTTACATAACCCCGGGTTACCAATTACATCTCGAGAGTTACCAACACGTTTTACACAATTCTTTACCACCACGTGCTTTTCTGCATAATTATTAATTAATGACAGCTCCCACGTGCTTCACTCTCTCTCGCCCCCTCTTAAACATCGTATCAAATAAATATACAGTAATGAACTACCCCACACTTGCTTACAAATTACACCTCTTTCACTCCCGTCTACATATAAGATGTGTTCACTATATAAATAACTAGCAGCATTACATTCTTAATAAAATCACAATTACACACGCGCCCCCCATTCTGGCACTTAATTATAATTCGCAGATCG
This sequence comes from Oreohelix idahoensis, assembly GCA_024509875.1. NCBI lineage: Eukaryota > Metazoa > Mollusca > Gastropoda > Stylommatophora > Oreohelicidae > Oreohelix > Oreohelix idahoensis. The sequence continues at coordinate 38,378 of JAMPIV010006881.1, read as the reverse complement.
GGTTTCTCTACAGACCTGCTTTACAATAATTACAAAGCAAGCCCGCGGCAACTCAAACTTTTAAACCCAGCTTAAATAAATACCACCCAGCTATTTCCTTCAATAAGGAAATAAATGGCCTATTATGTTTCTCAATCCTATCACTAAGATCGTATTTGATGGCTCTGCTGGGCGTTAAGATTAACATTAAACTTAAACTGCCCAATAGAAACTTAAATGATCTGCCTAGGTTTAGAAAAATTAAATAAAGTACCACGCAAAATTCAAGATGCTTACCAAATTCGAATATCCCCACTGAAGGCGAACCGACTTGTTTTTCAGGTTCGCAGCTTCTACATTTAGAGACCGAGAATTAAATTACGGCCCTATTTATAATCATATAAACAGCACGCTGACCTCGTGACGGTCATATACGCGGCTTCGATTCTCCCCCAATGATTTCAAATGCCGTTAGCTCTCGGCCAATCAAAACTGTAAACAATTTCTGATGCAACCGGTACTGCTAAGACAAAGAAACGGGATTAAGCTCTGCCCTCTACTGCCAATTGTAAGCAAAATGCCGAAATATATATAGATAAAAATCCCGAAAAATGCGTCTAGCTGCCTGGCCATATTTTTTAATAAAGACTAAACTGGTGCAACTGATCTAAAGGGCTCTATCGTCCTCCCTAAGAAAAAATACTGCAACAAGTGCTCTACAACCCCAACTCTAAACACATAAAGATGAACCATAAAGCAGATGAGATAATACTTCCACCGTTATCTCACTCTGGAAAACGTAAATAATAGAAGGAGAAGAAACCTTGAGAAGTTGGATTTTCTGTAATCCCTCCTATAAATAGGAACAAATTGCACAGGGAGAAAGTAAGAAATAGCACATTTTGAAAGGACAGAATCTCAGTTTCTGTTCGTCACAAAGAGGTTGCAAAAAGCTGTGCAGCAGCCCAACAACAAGGCCTAATGGACTACATGGGGAAGGAGCCCTGCAGTGAGGCCTTAACATGGAATGATATATGCAATGGCACCTCTTAGGCTTCAGCTTCGTTGTTAGACTCAATGTATTGACCTGCTGCCGTCGGCCAAAAACCTTGTGAGATGGGGAAAGTCGGATGATGAGCAGTCCCCCCTGTTCGACCAGGGGGAGGCAGACACTTGAACCCAGCGTACTTTCGGCGTGGAAGGTGTCATTAGGGGCAAGGGCGATACACTTGGCGCCCCAACAAAGTGCTAAAGACTTGCTGCGAACAATATACCTCCAAGGATGAAGCGAAATAGGCAAAGCCAGGCTGAGAAGGCCCACAAATACATACTTTCTGAGGGCAGGTAAGTCAGCAGCACACACACACCCCAAACCGATAAACCAGGTAGCATTTTTAACCATCTCTTCTTGACTGTGCAAACAACCGGGGGAGAATGGCAGTAGACCTACCTGGGACGAGGGGCATATCCAAGAGTACAGAAAATCGCGGAGACGGCCGGATATAGTGCTTCATTTTCAGCAATCGCTTCAGGTATACTGGATTGAACTGACCGTGCCATTGGAATCCAGATTGGACGAGCAACATTCGTTCAAAGCGGCCGAAGTATAATGATCTGGCCGCGGATCTGAGACACGATGGGTCACTGCAAGGTCATGGGCTGTTTGAGTAGGCGCAAGAGGGGCTCGTGCTGCATCAGTGTATGATTTATTGAAACTGTTGGGCTGGAGGGACAGTCGAGAACAAGGGCTAACTGAGAGCTTAAGTGAAACTGCCGAAAAAACATCGTGCTGGCTGTGGAACAACCGCAATGGCTATGAAAGCGTGACAGTAAACTCTGCTGCGGTACAGAAAACAACCAGGAATTTTCTAAGTCCATCAGTAACGTTGAGTTTTTCATTGTACTTGATAAAGGGTTGTGACTGACGAGCAACAGGCGGTGTATATTAATAAGAGGTGTTAGCATAGAATTTCAGTTGCTAAGCCGCGCAGTGGCTAGCCTCGTCGGCTTTGCGCAAGGTGTGTCCGGTGTCTGTCCTTAGTTGTGAAGGGCGACGGAACGAACGGAATAATTTGTCTCTCTTTGTTACTTTCACAATTGCCTCCACGGCTGGCGGAGTTGTGGAATTTAAAGTTGCTACCATAAGTGAAATGGGTTCATTTTCGATGCAAGACAACAGGAGGCTGAGACACTTGGAGTCAAGACCCAAGTGGGCCCGCCTGTCATAAAATTAACATGATACAACGTCAAAATATCTCCAATAATTACAACGAGGGATAAAAACTAATGCGTAAGCTGCTAGAATACATGATCGCCCACGCCGCGGGTCCATCACCCCCGCCATGGAAATGAAATTGTTAGACTTGAAGGCAAAACGGAACGAAGATCAAAAGGCAAAAATCTGACTGAAAAATCTGCGCGTTGCTTGAACTAGCGATGCTAAAAGGACGCAAAAATTGGTGGGGCAGGGAGGAAAAAGGTCACGTTTCCCCAAGTTGACATAAAGTAAGGAAATCGACAGAAGGGACCTTTGGGATAATGATACGCCACAGTCAATTCTTGGACGCTTTTGCGATACCAAGCCGTTTATTTGATATTGCAGCGGCAAACGCAGATGCTGAAATATTACAAAATAATTTAAAAAGTAACTTTTTCTTAATATTAATGTTAGGAATTATATAAATTAGCTGGCCGGATGGCCAATCTTGAGCAGCTGATATAATTATGGCTTTCAATTATACTGACGGGACAGATAATAGAGTAAAGATAATGACAAAAGACTGTGTTGTGTTCACATCAGCGAAAGACTCCTGCATGTGAATCAAACATGTCACTAAATTTGCACATAAATCGCAACCTTGACACTCAACGTGTTCAAACTAGTTAGTATGGTAAGAGTGGGAAATTGGTGGGAGCTGTGGCGAAAATAACTTTTTCAGGCAAAATGGTGCAGGGAGGGCAGAGTTGGTTCAAATAAACAAGTGTTTTGTTTTGTGAAACAGCAAGTATGAGACGACGAACCAACAGACTATAAGACATACTTGACTGAGGTATGACTGAAGTGACTTTTTTTTTGAAAGGGTTTGAATTTCAAATAAGTAAGCGCTGATTGGCCACAGATAAACATAATTATCGGCGCTCAGACGAGCATCTTGGCCATTCTGCATAAGTTGTCCTAGTAGACACAGTAATTAATTAATGGGAATAATTTCCCCAAGCTATTAAAGATTTAGAGGACGGGGCCCATAATAACACAGCCATGCACTCAGCTGAGTTTTGCCTAGTATCTACTGTGTTCTATATTCATAATTCTGAACTTTGGGTTTTTATTTGACACCAATGTGGTGTCAAATGAGAGTTGATTATTACCTAAAGGGATCCGTGCAGTACATTTTTGGTCAGATAGCAAGGCCTTTATTTGCCCCAAGCAGGGAGAGGCGGGGGCCAACAGATTTCAGCACCAGCATAATTCCAGCACACCAGAACCACTCAACCACACTCATAAGTGGGCTTCTGGTCTGCTGGACGAGTCACCAACATTCGTTTTAACAAATAACACTAACTATATCCCCATTAATAAATGACAGTGTTATTAGCCACATTCAGGGAGTGATGAGCTTCCTCTGCCCACTCCAACAGCACATCCATTCATCATTTCCCCAGCAAAATTAAAAATAAACAGTAGTAATATTAAATAGTATTGTGAAAATACATATGGTACAACACCTTTATCATTTATTATGCCATAATATTCATGCATTTCATTTCTAATTTCCAAACTTTTCATATGTTCTGTTCTGCCCAAAATAAAATCTTGCGCTCATAAAGAACAAATAAAACTTAAAAATATTAATATCAAAAATTTTACACATTGAGTTAGTTCAGTGTGTTGGTAACACTTTATTAATATTATTAGACTTGTTTAAATATCTGTGTATGTGTATGCAATTTACCTCAACACCTCACACATTACATATCATTATACCCTAGAATCTTAACGTAGCCACATTCACTAGTAAAAAAAGATAGGGTGTGAGGTCGTAGTGTAGCAAGAAGGGGGGCCTTCTATTTATTCACAGCTATTTTTATCTCAGGAGCCTTCACAGCTGACCTCATAAATCTTCACATTAAGTAATATCACAATCTATTACAATACCATCAAAAAAACCACTACTATATATTGGGGTCCTCTTTGGGTCCCGGATAATTAAGCCCATTGAAGTATATTAGGATCTCCTGGTGGAGAAGAATAAAATTAGGGGAACAAAATTGTAAAATTCCCTTAAAATTAAAAGGGTCCCTGCAAATAAAAGTGTTGGTGAATCTTCACAGCCAGTAATAAGTAATAGATTAATTAATTAAATTAGAATTATTTTAGACTAGAGTTAATTAGAATTTTTTACTTTAGTGGTTGGAAATTGTTACTTTGCTCATTGATAGAATGATTTTTAAAAAGTTATGGAGGAGCTGGCAAAATTTAGATCAGATGCTGTGCTCCCCGCGAAGGAGATGGGAATGGTATTGGCAGGTTTTAATTTCAATATGTAAACGGCTGAATGTGATACTGTATATTGAACGGGAATGAAAGAAGATTAGTTGAAGAGGAAGAGGTTACAAATTGATCTTGATTGAGCAATTGTGAGAGTCCATGGCTCCAGACATGAGAGCAGGAAATAAAGGTAGGACAAACTTTGAGCGGCCAAGAAATGACTATCGCGACAGAAACTCACAGTTCAATGACCAAAAGTTCAATGAAAGAAAACCGTTAAACCAAGGAAAAAGATGGTGTAAATGGTGCAAGAAGGATAACCATAACACCGAATTTTGTAGAAGGAAACCTTCAAACATTGCTGCAATGAAGTCGGGGACGCAAAGATTAAAGGTTAATCCTAAGGGACAACAGGAACCTTATCACCCCCAGTTTGTGAGGATGTTATTTGTAATGGGGTCACCATAAGGTGCCTTTATGATACAGGTTTGGATTATGATTCAGTTGTGAAGTCTAGCCTAGTGGACCCAAGTCAGTATACCACAGAAACAGTGGAAATACAAGGGGCGACTAAGGACATACCACTCATGACACTTCCCATCGCAAGGATAACGGTGAAAACTCGCTATGTGGAAGGAGAAATCAGAGCAGCAGTGATAGATGAACCAATCTACCCTCTGATATTGGGGTGTAGATACGTCTTCTTGGGGAATCCCGAGAAACCTGTGATCATGGCGACAGTGCAGACCAGGTCACAGAAGAAGGAGGAAGAAGTGAACCTATAAATGCTCATCCAGAGGAGATGAGGAAGGCGCAGGCTGAGGATAGGACACTCAAGCCCTGTTTTAAAAAATTGCCCAAATGCCACACACCTCCGAGCAAGGGGGATATTTCATGAAGAACAAACTCTTATACAGGAAGGCCGGAACTGGAACAAATGGTCACAACCAGCTGGTTCTTCCAACTTCATATAGAGATAAAGTGATGGAACTCGGGCATGCGATTCCCTTCAGTGGTCACATGGGGATCAGCGCCACAGGACAGCGTATAGCTTGTCATTACTTCTGGCCAGGGATAACGGAGGATATAAAAAGATATGTCAAATCCTGCCCAGAATGTCAAAGGGTAGCTCCAAAGCACTGGACTGCTCCTGCAACTCTAGGGGAAATGCCCATAGTGGGAACACCTTTTGAGAGGGTTGCAGTGGATATTGTAGGACCTCTCACTCGGACCAAGAGGAGGAACAGTTACATCCTTACTCTGGTGGACACTTTTTCTATGTGGGGAGAGGCGGTAGCCCTGCCATCAATTGATTCAAAACATGTAGCAGAGGCACTACTTACAATATTTACCCGATAGGATTCCCGCATCAAATCCTGTACAGGAATCTGTTTTTGTCCGAAAACGTGCATTTTCTTCTCTCAGTTGCTTGTGTAATGGACTCGTTTAATGCTCTCTATGGATGATCTTCTGTTAAGACTTTTGAATGGCTCTGATAGTAACATTATTCCTACCTACAATTTGGGCTCTCTTGTAAATTTCCCTGCTTAGGCTACTTGACCAGATAAACTTCCTTCCATTCTGCTGGTATTTCCCACTCCTCCGCCCAGACTTTTCCAAGTAGGTTGTGTATAATAATCTTCTGTGGAGTATCAAAAATTGTTTTGATGGCCCTATGCTGGAATGCAGTCCTGGCCAAGTCTGCTTTTTCCATCTTTCAAGAAGATGTAGGACTTTTCTTTATTTCGTCTCGTACTTGGTCCGTTCACAGCTGATTTTTGTAAAGCCCCTCGTACGGCGGGCTGGATGGCTGGGGGATTAGTTTCGAAGATGGTCTATTGAGAAGTTCCCGCAATATGTTCTTTCCAGCGCTTTCATTTGTTCTTGTATATTACTCATAGCCTATTTTCCATTCTTATCTTTTTAATGAGGCCATTTGCTTGCTATATTTTCCCGGGTTGCTTCTTTGTGTTTTATACAGTCCCCATATTTCTTTTTTGGCTGCAGCTCTTTTCTTAGCTTTTTGCTTCACTTCAGCTAACTTCTCTTCGCTTTTTTATCTTAGCTTCAGCTGCTTTCCTTAGCTTCTCTGCTTACTTCTCGCTTTTTGCTTTTGCTCTGCTTCTCTCGCAGCTCTTCTTTTCTCCCTTCTTCTAGCTTGCTCTAGCTCTTTCAGCTTCAGCTTAGCTAGCTGCTTCTTCACCCGCTTCTCACTGCAGCTTGCTCTTCTCTTTTTTATTCTTTTTTAAAGCTATCTTCGGTTGCTCCCCCTTTCGGCTTAGCCCCCTCTCCCCCTTCTACCCCTCAGCTTTCTCTGCTGCAGCTCTTCTGCAGCGTTCGCTTGGCTTTTGCTTTTCAGCTTAAGCTTTTTTTTCTTTTCTCTTCTTTTGCTGCTAGCTTCCTCTCTAGCTCGCTTCCAGCTCTTACTCTTTTTTTCTTTTTACTTGTTTCTTACTTCTCTCTTCTTCTTTTGCTTTTCTCTTTCTTCTTTTGCTGGCTTCAAGCTTAGCTTTTCTTTTCCTTGCTCTTGCTTAGCTTTCCCGACTATATTAGCGTGCTTAAGCTCTTTTCGCTCTGTGCTTTCCTTCTTCTTTAGCGTTCTCTTGAGCTTCACAAGCTTTACTCAGCTTTTTCGCTTCTTCTCTTCGTGCTTTCAGCTTCTTTTCTTCCTTGCTTATTTCAAGCTTTCTCGTGCATTCTTTTCACCTCTTGCGTAAAGCTTTTTGCTTAGCTGCTTTTGGGCCCTTTCTACTATTTATCTTGTACCCTTCTCTCTCGTTTCTCTCTTTTAAGCTTCTTTCCTTCCCCTGCTTGCTCTTCCTAATTCCTTCTCTACTTCTTTTGCTCTGTTCCCTTTCCAAATCATCACTCATATTTATTCTTGTCGGCTTTTGATGTTTCCTCCTCGTTACTTCTGTTGTTTTGCTTTCTATGATGTACAAAAAACAACTTCATGAGCTTCTCGCTTCTGTATCTTCTGGGCTTTGGAGCTTCTGGTCTATATATGCTTCTGATAATTGAGTCTAAATTTCCTATCGTCTATCTTACTAATGGTTTCTTTCTGTTGTTTTTCCCGCATGCTTTGTTTGGGTGTCTGATGTTCACCTTTTTGTGTCAGTACTTCTTTCGGTACTTCGTGCACCATGTCCCGTCATTCCAATATTTTTTTATCCCCTTGTTCCAGTGGGTCTTCCGTATATCTGCTTCATCTTTCAAGCTGTTTGGAGTACTTGGTATTTGTTGGATACGGTGACGCGTATTTCTGATTTCCTTAGATATCCCACCATCGTAACTATTGTCTATAAACTATATACTGTTGTAAATTTCTTCTACGAGTTTTTAATTTGGTTTAGCCAACAGAAGATTGTGTCTGATTTCCCAACATCTCTCCTCTACATACTTTCATTCATGCAATGATGACCTAGACTTCTTACACGCAGATATGATCACTCGGAGTCTCAGCTCTGTCGTCTGTGATATCCTGTTGCGTTTATTATTCTTTTATGTGGAAATATGCTTCCCTCCTATAGCGAGTATTGGAAAGCACTGAAGTTAGCTATTAGTTTCCCCATATTCTTCGTTCATCTTACCCTGAAATCCAGGCTTTCCCTATGATTTCGTCAAAGCCTGGTTTGTCTGTTTCCTAGTTTCCGTGTAGGTACTGTGACGAGAGTACTGAATTCTGTCTTTCAAATGGCCCCATGTCTTTTCTCTCTTGCCATCATGTTCCACTAGATATTTAGGATGGATTACCAGGTACATCATTCTCCACTGTTTCATCTCCTCTATAATACATTTAACGATTTATTATCTACGATGAGAATTCACGAGGGAGGTTTGATCTCATCTGCATAATTGGTTCTAGCATTATATGTCGGTTAGAATGGGGTGTAGGGAATTAGAAAGTATATTCTAGATTGAGATTATAGAGGCTGGTCAGGATTTGGCACCGTGTCCTTTTTTTTAAGATATTGCGTGCCATATATCGCTTTTTTTCGGGAGTTGAAATGTTTTCGGCCATTTTGCTTCCATTTTCCGCAGTAATAGGGCTAGGGGACCAAATTCCCGGTTCTTTGTCTAGCGGGACTGGTGCATCTGATAGTCTAAGGTTCTGAGTGGCGGAGAGCTAACTGCAAGTTGTAATGCAGAGCGCCCATTGGCCTTTAGAACCACGCCGCCAGATGACGTCATGAAGTCGGCGCGTGGGTTTGAGTATAAATACGCCCGAACTTCATATTTTCACCGGTCCTCTAAAAAATTAATTGCCAAAGCCGGTGTTGGCCAGAACATATTGTCGATTGCCTTCAGATTTGGACATTCGAGATTTGGTAAGCATGAATTTTTGCGTGAGGACTTTTTAATTTTTTATCTAGTTCCCCCCCTAGTGTCCGAGATCATTTAAGTTTCTTTGCCCGAAGTTTTTAAGTTTAATAATGTTAATTTCTTAACTCCAGAGCCATCATACGATCTTAGTGATAGACTTGAGAAACTTATAGTCCATTTAATTCCTTGTTGATATAGGAATAGCGTCATGGTTTAAAACAGTTGAGATAATCACCGCTTTGTATCTTGTGAATATAATGCAAAAGAAATCGTTCGTCGGGAGAGAAAACTCGCATCTGCAATCATATGTATTTACAGAATAGTCCATGCGGGAGCGTGTGTAATGTGTATTTTCATTTGTGATTTTTATTGAGAGTTACTTGATGCTCGCTATTTTTATATAGTTACGCATATATCTGTGGACGGAAGTGATAGAGGTAATTAATTGAAGCACGTGATAGCGCAGTGGTTACTACGGTTACTCTTTATTGATACGATGTTCAGAGAGGGACGAGGGGGAGAGAAGCACGTGGTCATAAAATTGTAACCGACGAGTTTGTAAACTACTGAGATTTAATTGAAATAACCATTATGTATATAACTTTTGACGGCATGTAGATGCTAAGCGTATACAGGGTTATAGGTTATTGATTGTGCTTATGTTATTCTGCATGTATTCAGAAGATGGAGAACTGAAATTTTTGTTATGTTAACTGGATAAATAATATTTTATTTACAATTTTGAGTGTGATTAATCATACTGACGGGGAATTATTAGAAAGTAATTCCTAGAGAGGAAACTAGTTTTAATTTTTATTAATCCCCTTACGGCATTGAGTGTCAGCGTAAGAAGTAGGCCACAGTACGTCTGCCCAGACGGGCCATTGAAAATATTTGTTGTTGCTCGGAGTTAGTCAGCAGAACACGCGCGATATCCTGGGTTAGCCAAATGTTTACCATTGTATGTGGGCTCATAAGTAGAAGAAGGGAGCTCAGTGGGGGAGCGGACTTTGTTTGCAATGATTTTGTATGGTGGTGCATTAACGTGGAGAGAGTAGGTGTGAACGCTGAAACGAACTTTAAATTTTCATAGACGGGGGCCCGTTCGACTTAAGAGTAGGAGCTGTAAGTGTGAAGACTTAAGGTGTGACCTTATGGTTTGTCAGAAGTATAATTGTTTACACTTGTAACCACTGTAAATATTAACGACAAAAATCAAAATAGCTGTTGTTTCCGTACCACCTAACTTTGTCATAAACAGACAAGCAGATTATCCGGCTTTCAGGAGATCTCGCTTGTGTGGGAATGTCCTGAGCAGCGGAAATTTTGAGACCACAAAATTTCTTCCCCCACGGCAAAGTTGGGGGCATTCAGAACGCAGAACCCGCAAAGGGATTTTACGTTAGTTGCCAGTATACATGGAAAGGGTAGAGGCAAGAAAAACTACGTTTTATATTTCTCCCAGCCAAGGGGAAAGACATTTTCCCCAGCGAATAGGATTTTTGTGGATAAATCCTGAGCTCTGACGCTCGTATTACAACACAACACGCAGATTTTTGCAGGAACTGTACCTACAGCGTTACAGTTGGTAATTTTTAGACATGTTCGTTTCTTCACGGCCATAATAAAAGCCATGACGGCGGCCCAGTTATAGATACTCGGGCAGGTAATTTCAGAGTGGTAGAAGTCAGCTACAGTTCCAGTCCAGAATCCAGGGGGGTTCTGTTAAACCTCAGTCATCAAGATCCAGAGTAGTGGGAGAGAGATAGGGTAAACATTCTCTCTACTGAAGTCCAGCACAGATAGGCAGAACTGTTAGTTTTGTGTGAATCATAGCAGAGGACAGCTGCTGAAGTTTAGAGGTGCAGTTAGTTGTGGCTTCAGGAGATTCCTGGATAGGCCATGTGTAGAACCGAAGTCTGTGCAAGATTGTGTAGTCACTTCGCAAAGTTCTCGTTCCAGACAACTATACAGTGGTGGACTTAGAGTTTGAGAGTAATAGAATTTATTCGACACAGCTAGTTTGGAGTCGTAGGCCGACTATCCAAGGTGCATTGTTAGATTCCATTTCAGGGTAACCTTACCGTCTTTCTCCATACAGGTTGCATATGTGGTGAGTAAGGGTTTGGGGTGGCATGGCGATTTTTTAACTGTGCTTGATTTTTGGTTTCGATCAGGTGTGCATCCTCGATCACTCCCCATTGGATAGGGACTTCAATATGGTTAGTTGTTTATAGGTGTATACATAATCTTGTATAAATTGTACGCCTATGGCATCAGTCCCATTTCCAATTATCAGTACAGTAGCATTATAGTTTTTGATCTGTACCTTTGGTGTTTGGTGAAGCTTAATTTGAACCTTATACCCCATAGGGGTAGTTAGAGGTGGTTTCGTGAGGCAGATCATAGCAATTTAAACGTCCCCGATAGTGGGCGAGCGACAAGAGAATCAACCTCGGCGTTCTCAACCTCGGAGCACCAATGGTCTCAAACGCTTCACTTTTTGCACATATATATTCTATCGGCTGAAGTCTAATTTCCAGTCTTCTCTTCCTAAACTAGTGTCTCCTGTCACTATAGGTATCAGACAGTCTCTGAGATCCTAAAATCCATTTCGTTGACAACTAGTGGGTGCTATCGTCCGGTGTAATCAGTCTTTGTTACGTGCAATTCGGTGTATCTTGACAAAGTGGTACTGGTTAACGTCTATCGCTTTAAAGATCATACTTTAGTTGGATACAGATTCTAGATTCATCTACATTCAACGTCCCTGAGGCCAGTATCTGAAATAGATTCTTAAATATCCCCTATGACTTGACTTTATTAAACTGGATCCAGCTATAAGTTTTTTCTAATCCACAGCCTTATCAAGCCAGTTTATGATAGTGGTAGTATAGGTTGTTTAGACCATTAGCAGGTAATTGGTGGGCTAAGGGTATTTAGACTATCATTGATGAGTGCTAAAAGTATTTTCGGGTAATTATGGGTAGCTGGACCATACTTAATTTTTGTTCAGGTAGTTATTAGTCATACGTGTGCTAGTCTGAGGCGGGTTTGGTCATGCAAAGACAGCATATAGCCCTAGATAGCGTAACAGTGCAATATTTTTACTTAGTTTACTCTTGTGTGTCAGTTTCCCCTGACGTTGTGTGTACATTGCTGATTGTCCAGTAATGATGCTACAGAGTTGGGTCAAGCACTGTACTGCGTATGGAAGGTACGCAGCTAAAAGCAGGGGATTGAATGAGGCCGAGACTTAGCTTACCCTTATGAGGGAACTTTTAAGTTGACCGCAACGGTGAGAGAGAAAAGGAAGCGAGAAAGAAGAGATGACCCGACAGGCAAGGAGAGAAAAGCAGAGAGGAAGCCCAGGAGAAGATTGCAGAGAGGGAAGCCCAGAGAAATAGCAGAGAGGGAAGCCCCTGGAGAAATAGCAGAGAGGGAAGCCCAGGAAAGATAGCACAGAGGGAAGAGCCAGGTGAAGGTAGCAACTGAGGGAACCCAAGAGAGGGATGATGGCACAGAGAGACAGCATCGTACTTGAACTGCTTTCATTGGAGACTTTTGTACCGATAATCGGACGCAAAAGACTAACAATAGATTCTCCCGTAGCAGGGGCAACAGACAGTAAAGGAACGAGGCGTCAAATGGCAGCCATTGAATCTTTACAAATGTACTCTTTTCCTATCGGATTGAGCTAAATTGAGGTCAGTTTTAGAAATGCCATTTGAACGGATCTAAGGCATTCACCTGTTTGCATTGCTTTGATAGTTTTTTCTTTGTTTTGTTTTGTAATTATCCAATCTCAAAAGGACATGGTTATGAGGTCTATTGCAAGATCGGTAGTTGTCCAAGGTATCTTTAGGCGCGGCGGAACGCCCTGTTTACACAGCGATTCCAATGGACTCCCCGGAAGTGCCAACATTTTTCGGGAAAGTCGTCTGGAAGAATGGGAAAGTTTTCCCCAGTTCGCGGAGAGGCTGAGGAATTACCTACTCGCTGGGAGAGAGTTTGTCGGTTTGGCTAACTTCGTTTGGAAGGACTCAAGAGCTCATCCTGTGCGAACTTATAAAGGCCAACATGTCTCCGGAACTTAAGGATTACCTGGCGGAGCAGGCGCCCAGAACTGACCTGATGATTCTATTTGCGGAAAGTTCCCAGACGGAACAGGCCGAATACTGGGCCAGAAAAGAAATCAACCTGACCTGCCACCCCGGACAAAGGAGCATCTTCATCGCATGTCCTTCCTCTTACAGCTCACCAACCCAAAGGGCCGTCTCGCAGAGCTCGCCCAGTCTTAATCATGCGCCCCCAGCCGCCTAACAGAACACAGGGTCCGACGTCTCATGAATCCCGTCAGGACCGGGGAGATTATGAAGATATTGTAGGTTGCTTCGGAACTACTGCTCATTGACTTCACGGTGCCCAATCAAACAACCCCTCTTCAGATGGCGTTGTAAGGCCTGAGGGTGAAACAAGGATGAAGTGGAGACCCGCCTGTCAGAGAATTGTTTCCAACAGCGGGCCAGCAGAAGTGAACGGAATGAGAAAACATGCTATTTGACAGCGGCTTACATACCCCAGCATTGTGCTCCCGACATACCCTGGTGAAGCCCTGGCAGTTACGAAGGAAAAAGTGAATATTGGGGGAGTTTTAAGGAAAGGGACTTCACCGTGCTTTCCGGTAGCCCATATTGAGGTGAAATGTAGGTTCGTGTCTGGCACCATCAAGCACTGTAACGGCTCAGCCCAGCCTATGACCTTCATTCTCGTCAACCCTTATTTAGTTTTGGGGAACCCGCCCACATCCGATCCTTGCTGATAGCAAGGGGGCTACTGCTGGCCATAAGTGAAAAAGGTGAACCTCCTAATTCACGAGCCCCGAGCGAGCTCAAACATAGCTGTCGTGCCCAAGGAGAGGTGCAACCGCCTCGATATTAAAACAGTGATATGTTATTTGCAGAGGCAAATTCGCCTGCCAGCCCTGTTTCTACAGCCAAGCGGCCAAACAGTGGTGACGACGCTCTGATTCCGGAAGTACACGCTTTGTTGTCGGGAATATGGGCCCCACGTAGGTTTTACTCCTTCAAGTGAGGGACATACTGACAGAGCGGTATTACATTATGGTCAACGACCCAGCGCCATCGTTCCATAGGGCACAAGATCAGCGTTCTGAGCGAGCATATTGTTCACTACCAGCCCTGACCCCTTCCGTCCAGCACTGACGCAAACGGAGGAGGACTGACTGAGTAGCCGTTTGCCTATAAACGGAGATGGGCTCCACAACTCTCGTATCGCATTACAGGACTCGACTCCTTGTAACAGCTGCCTAATAAATTGGCTATCTTTTCCAATTCGTTTCACGGAACATTGAACCAGTCCACCGAGAAGCTTGAGCTCAGATTCCCTCCGCGATCTAACGGGCTCTTAAACCGTTCAAAGTGTCACTGAGGACACATTCCAAATGGACGCCAGTAACTCTCTACTGGGGGAGGGCAAGGTTGAGAATTTCTTAGAACCAGATATGTTAGACGGAGAGAGCTCTCGTGGAACTATTCAAGTTTCATCTCACCTCAACTTTTCAGGCCAGAGAAAAAGGAGTGAGAAACCTGCGACATTATAAACATTTGGCAAGGAGACTATATTGGAGAGCGCTGTCCGCTTCATATTGCGTAATGGGAAGAAGCCGAGTCCAGGAACCACTGCCAGAGGCCAGATCTTTACCTTAACCTTTCTTCAAAGGTAGAAGCTATTGAGGTCGATCGTGATCCAATAAGACACACCAGCAAGAAATCGGAGGCTCTACACAGAGGAACCCGAGACGTTGCATCGTTTCGCACGGTACCAGCAGTCACAATCCTGCTGACGCGCAGCGAGGAAGTCGCCATTGCCAGGTCGCCAACACAGCGCCCAGCTCGGTCACTCAGCTGACAGGACACAGCCTTTTGACGGTCATAGCAAGGGAAAGTTCAGACCCGCCATTAGACGGCACAGGTGCTGAAGAGAGATCAAAATTCTCTCCAACTGAGCATAGGAGCTCATTCTAGGAGAGGAGGAAGGAGGAAACGCAAAAGAGAAAGGTCGAAGAACACTGAATAGGAGGGGTAAGGACAGACAGCCTTGTAGACAGTTAAGGGCCAATGTGAAACACAGAGATTTCAGTAATGAGATCGTTGCTCAATCTTTTGAAAGGGGGGAGTGATGTGACGAAGTACTGAGATTCTGTCTTTCAAATGGCCCATGTCTTTTTCTCCTTGCAATTTGATCAATATATTTTTGGAGGGATTACAGGCAATCGTTCTCCAAGTTTCTTCTCCCTCTATTATTTGCGAGTTTTCAAGATGAGATCACGAGGGAGTTTGACCTCATCTGCTTGCTCGTTCTTCTTTTTGTGTTTAGAATGGGGGTGTAGGGAATTAGAAAGTATTTATTCTAGAAGATGAGATTATAGAGGCTGGATCAGGATTTGCACCAGGTCCCTTTTTTAAAGATATTGCGTGGCCATATACGCATTTTTCGGGAGTTAAATTATTTGCGGCCATTTTTATTGCTTCATTTTCCGCAGTATAGGGCTAGGACCAATTCCCGGTTCTTTGTCTAGCGGGGACTGTTGCATCAGAAAAAAGATCTAAGGTTCTGATTGCGGAGAGCTAACTGCAGTTGAAATGCAGAGCGCCCATTGGCTTTAGAACCACGCCGCGCATATGACGTCATGAAGTCGGCGCGTGGGGGGCTTGAGAATAAAAAATACGCCCGAACTTCATAAGTTCGGTCTCTAAAAAATTAATTGCCAAAGCCGGGTGCCAGAGCATATCGATTGCCTTCAGTTGGACATTCGAGATTTGGTAAGCATGAATTTTTTGCGTGAGGACTTTATTTAATTTTTCTAGTCCTAGCCGATCATTTAAGTTTCTGGGAAGTTTTAGTTTAATTTAATTCTTAACTCCAGAGCCATCAATTCGATCTTAGTGATAGACGAGAAACTTTATAGGTCCATTTAATTCCTTGTTGAAGGAATAGCGGCATGGTTTAAAAGTTGAGATATCACCGCTTTGTATTATTGCAAAGTCGGTCGGGAGAGAAACTCGCATCTGCGAATCATATGTATTTACAGAATAGTCGGGAGCGTGTGTAATGTGTATTTTCATTTGTGATTTTATTGAGAGTCTTGATGCTCGCTATTTATATAGTTACGCATATATCTGTGGACGGAGGTGATAGAGGTATTAATTGAAGCACGTGAGCGCGTGGTTACGGTATCTTTATTGATACGATGTTCAGAGGGACGAGGGGGAGAGAAGCACGTGGTCATAAAATTGTAACCACGTGTTTGTAACTACTGAGATTTAATTGATAACCATTATGTATAACTTTTGACGGCATGTAGATGCTA
The DNA here is from genome assembly GCA_024509875.1 of Oreohelix idahoensis. Classification (NCBI taxonomy): domain Eukaryota; kingdom Metazoa; phylum Mollusca; class Gastropoda; order Stylommatophora; family Oreohelicidae; genus Oreohelix; species Oreohelix idahoensis. Next base: position 22,194 of record JAMPIV010006881.1, on the reverse strand, counting down.
GCGTAAACAGGGTTATAGGTTATTGATTGTGCTTTGTTATTCTGTGTATTCAGAAGATGGAGATGAAATTTATTTATGTTAAGGGAATAATATTTTATTTCAATTTTGAGGTGATTAATCATACTGACGGGAATTTTAGGAATTCCTAGAGAGAGGACTAGTTTTAATTTTTATTAATCCTTACGGCATTAGTGTCGCGTAAGAAGTAGGCCACAGTAAGTCTGCCCAGACGGGCCATCGAAAACCTTATTGTTGCTAGGAGTTAGTCAGGCAGAACATGCGATCTGGGTTAGCCAATGTTTACCTTGTGGGCTCAGGTAGAGAAGGGAGCTCAGTGGGGGAGCGGACTTTGTTTGCATGATTTTGTATGGTGGTGCATAACGGGAGAGAGTAGGGGAGCTGTATTGATTATAGACGGGGGAGACTTAAGTGTTAAAGACTTAAGGGTTTGTCAGGAAGTTAATTGTTATTTGTAACAGAGTATTAACGTTTTGTTTAGCTGTTGTTTTTGCTTTTGTCTAAAACAGCAGGTGCCGGCTTTTTGTGGGAATGAGAGCGGAATTTTGAGACCACAAAATTTCTCCCACGGCAAAGTTGGGGCATTCGCAGAACCGCAAGGGTTTTTACGTTAGTTGCCAGTAGTGGAAGGAGAGGAAGAAAATACGTTTTCCCAGCCAGGGGAAGACATTTTCCAGCGAATAGGATTTTTGTGGATAAATCCTGAGCTCTGACGCTCGTTACACACGCAGATTTGGCAGGCTGCCAGCGTTGTGGTAATTTTGTGTTCGTTTCTTCACGGCCATAATAAAGCCGACGGCCCAGTTATAGATACTCGGGCAGGTAATTTCAGAGTGGTAGAAGTCAGCTACAGTTCCAGTCCAGAATCCAGGGGGGTTCTGTTAAACCTCAGTCAATTCCAGAGTAGTGGAGAGAGATAGGGTAAACATTCTCTCTACTGAAGTCAGCACAGATAAGCAGAACTGTTAGTTTTGGTGAATCATAGCAGAGGACAGCTGCTGAAGTTTAGAGGTGCAGTTAGTTGTGTTCAGGAGATTCCAGGATAGGCTGTGTAGAACCGAAGTCTGTGCAGAGATTGTGTAGTCACTTCGCAGTAGTTCCAGCTATCAGTGGACTTAGAGTTAGAGTTAGAATTTAGAACAGCTAGTTTGGAGTGTAGGCGACATCAAGTGCAGTGTAGTTCATTTCAGTTAACCTTACCTTCTTTCTCCATACAGGTTGCAATTGTGGGAGAAGGGTTGGGGTGGATGCATTTTTTTAACTGTGCTTGATTTTTGTTTCAGGAGTGCATCCTCGCACTTGATGTATGGGACATGCATATGTTTGTTGTTTATAGGTGTATAATAAACTTGTATAAATTGTAGCTGGCATCAGTCATTTCCTTTAGTACAGTAGCTATATGTTGTCTGTACCTTGGTGTTTGTGAATCTTAATTGAACCTTATCCCCATAGGGTAGTTAGAGGTGGTTCGAGGCCATAGCAATTTAAACGTCCGAAGTGGCGAGGAAAGAATCAACTCGGTTCTCAACCTCGGAGCCAATGGTCTCAACTTTAACTTTTTGCACTATATTTCTATCTGAATCTAATTTTCCAGGCTTCCTTCTCACTTGTGTCTTGTGACTATAGGGTAAGGTTCGCTTGAAATATATTGTCTATATCTGCAATGTTGTTTCTTGTATAAACTTCACTGTCTTTTGTAGTTCATACAGGGGTCCATATAGTTTTGCTTCCAGTGTTGTTTCTCTGGGCCAGTGGGTTTGCCTCAATATATCATTTTCGGGGCAATCTTGCAGTACGTGCTCCGCTGTCTGGGGTGCCTGTCCACATGTACACATGGCTGAATTGCCAATCTTGAATTTTGTATACATGTGGCTGCGGAGGCGGTTGTGTCCTGTTCTGAGGCGCAGAATGACTATTTGTTCTGATCTGTTCATAGCTTGGTAGTCATCCTGCGTTGATGTTGGTGGCTTTCTGATAGATTTGATCATCTTTTTCTTCTGATGGTACGTTACTGGTACATCCGGTTGTTCGTCTGCAGCACCTTCTTTAGCCAGTCCGTCTGCTCTCTCGTTTCCTGGTATTCCACAATGAGACGGTATCCACTGCATGGCGACCCTGCGCTGGTTGCACAGTTCAGAAAGTAGGGCCTGTATAACTGGCAATTTTCTGGACTGAAGTGCTTGGAGTGCTGATCTTGCATCTGTCAGGAATACTACAGGCTGTGGACCGAGATTGGTGTTCAGTAGTTTCTCAGTTGCCACCTTGATTGCCTGGACTTCTGCATCATAGTTGTTACAGAATTTCCCCGTTGGTACTCTGACCGTATCCCTAGTGTTGTTTGGGTATTCTATGTACACTCCTGCTCCTCCATTCTTTACTGCATTCTGTGCTGACCCATCCGTGTATACTCGGACCCAGAGGTCCTGTGGGTATTTATCATCCAGGAAACTGGGAGTGACTGTCCTACGTTGCACGCTGTTCTGTTCATCCCTGTCGAATATTCCTTTCACTTTTGTGTGGATGTGTACTGGTAGTCCATGCTCCTCTCTCCAAGGGGTTTGTTCTGGCACAGACTTTAGAGGGCTGTTAACTTCAGGCAGGTCTGAGGTTTGTCTACGAAATCGTTTGGCCTGGTGGATAAAGCTGCTTCTTTTCAGTCGCCCCATTGCTAGGTTTTGGAATCTGTCCTTCATTGGATGGCTTGGCATACAGAGGAACTTTTCTGCCTGTGTTAGCACTTTCGTGTCTCTGCGTTCTCTCAGTGCTTGTATCCTCCCCATTTTCTCCATCTCCACTATAGGCGTTGATTTCATTGCCCCCGTGATGACCCTAAGCGCCTGGTTTTGCACCTTATCTAGCTCTTGTAATGTGGTGTTTGATGCTGGACACCACGCAGCTGACCCATATTCCAGGTGTGGTCGTATGCCCTGCTGGTAAACTTTACTAAGTATTTTCCCGCTGGCTCCCCATGTGGTTCCACTTAGTTTTCTCAGGATGGCTAGCTTCCTCCTGGCCTTTGTTGCTGCCTTGTTGATGTGCTGCTTCCATGTCAGCCTATCATCGAATGTAACTCCGAGATAGGTGGGTTGTTTATCTTCTCTCAGGAGCTCTTTGTTTATCTTGATGACACCAGCTTTTTGTTTGGGAGAGAGGGTGAAGAGCGTAGTGCTGCACTTGTCTGTGTTGATGCTGACACACCATCTATTTGCCCATGAGGTTAAGGCATCTATAGCTCTTTGTAGCAGTTTGGTGGCCACTGTTGCATGCTCATCTGTGCACCATATTACCAGGTCATCAGCGTACATTGCCACTTTCATTCCATGTGGTAGTTCAGCAACCAGGTCATTGATGTAGACTAGGAAAAGTGTGGGGGACAGAACCCCTCCCTGAGGGACGCCATGACGCAGTAGAATTTTCTTACTCTTGAGGCCATCTAGTTGTACTCGGGCTCTTCTGTTATGCAAGTATGCTTTCACCCATTTGTACATCTTACCATTCACTCTACAATTTCTCAGTTTCTTCAGAAGCCCTTCTTTCCAAACCTTGTCAAATGCTTTTCTTAGATCTATCCATGCTGCTAGTACCAGTTTCTTATCTTGGAACGCATCCTCAATCTCTTGGGAAAGGTAAGTTGCCTGATCTTCGGTGGAATAACACTGCCTAAAGCCCGCCTGCTGTGGTACAAGAAGGTTTTCACTTTCAAGGTACCACTGTAGCCTGAGGTTGATGATACGTTCCATTGTTTTGCAGAGGCAGCTTGTAAGGCTGATTGGTCTGTAGCTGGAGGCAGTGGAACTGTCTTTTCCTGGTTTTAGGAGTGGTATCATGATTGCTTCCCTCCAGGTCTGTGGAACTCTGCCTGAGTTCCAACAGATATTGAAGATCTGCAGCAGCTTTGTTTTTGCTGCGGTTCCCAAGTTCTTAATCATTTCATTGGACACTCCATCAACTCCTGGCGACTTTCTCATTTTCAATTTGGATATTGCAAGCTCCAGTTCTCTGAATGTGATTGGTGCCTCCATAACTTCAGGTATGGTTCCATCTCGTCCTGCGTGTTGTTTCTCACGAGTCTCCTGTTGCTTCTCTGGGCTAACTTCGATGTTGTTGTCTTTAGCAAAGGAGTCTGCAAAGTGATCAGCTGCCTGTTTTCCCATGAGGATGTTTCCATCTTTGTACAGAGCAATCCTTGAGTTTCTCTCTGTACCTTCATCGTTAAGTTGCTTTACCAGCTTCCACAGTTTCCTCGTATCTCTTTCAAAGTTCAAGGACTCTGTTTTCTCCTTCCAGCTTCTTCGCCTGGCCTGCAACTTGGCCCTTTGAAATTTGGCCTTAGCTTGCTGGTAGTTATTGTGGTGTTCTTGGCATGGACTGGTCTCTGCCTGCTTTCGAGATGTTTCCACGTCGTTGTGCAGCTGCTCTAGTTCACTATTCCAATATGGTTTGTAGTGCTTACGAGCCCCTCTAGGTATTGTTTCACGAGCAGCCTGTAATATGCATCTGCTGAATTCATCAACTAGCTTATTGATGTCTTTGTCTACAGTCAGATCTCTAGCCAGTATACTAGTACGGTGCTGGTACATTGTCCAGTCTGCCTTCTTGTAGTTCCACCTAGAGAGAGTGCTGCTCTCCTTGACAAGTTCATTTTCCATAATTAGGAAGATTGGCCGGTGGTCGCTGCCTCCAAGTTGTTTCCCTACAACGCGTGTGGTGTTCCACTCCAAGCTGGGTGAGTGGAATGCCAGGTCTGGTGTAGAGGTGGTGTGCCATGATCTCGAGTAGAAGGTTGGTGGGTCGATTGGCTGGTTAATCAGGATAAGCCCATTGTCATCCTGCCAGTTTTCAAGCTCCTCACCTCTCCTGTCCATGTGATCATAGCCCCAGCTCTGTGAGTGGCTGTTGAAGTCTCCGCATACAATCAGTCTTTCTTTTGCTGGGATTGTATCTAGTGCCAGTGGGCGGTCGCTCGGACAGTAGTAGTTGAGCAGGTGGAATTCTGAACTTTCTGTCCTGAGATGAAGCATCTGGTATTCCGCCCCCTCCATATATGTTTCAAGCTGACATGCACTGATGTTATTCCTCACGAGTGTCAGTATTCCACCTTTTCGCCTGTCTATTCGGTCAGATCGGTAGCACTGGTAGCCTCTGATTTTGAAGGCTATGTCTTTGTTGAGGTGGGTTTCTTGCAAGCAACATACATTTACTTGCTCTTCATTCAAGATATTTTCGAGCTCTAATTTTTTGCTGTAGCCGTCTTTTTTACTATTGACGCCTTCAGCATTCCAGTGCATTATTTTAAATGGTCTTTTCTTTGCTTGGCCAGTAGCTCTATTCTCATGCCTCCTGGCTCCCCGGGGCAATTGAGAAGGACCCCCCAGTAGTAGGGGTTGGGCCCTTCCGAGGCAGAGGGCCCGGCACTGCGCCTGCCTGGGTGTCCGTCACAGGGCGAGTGCCATAACGTTTTGCAGATATAGGCATACTTCCCATAGCGCTAATGCGTGGCATCCTGATTGCTGTGGTGCGCCTCTTGGCTGGTTGCCTCCGTCTTCAGCACCTTGACTTGCTAGGGCAGACTGTGGTCTTGCTCGAGTCTAGGAGGGCCTGGCCAGTCTTGGTTTTTCAGCCGCTGATGGCTGTACTTGAGCCCCATCTCCACGTCAAGGAGCTGGCCTTGATGGGGAATTGTGATGTCCTTTCTTGTGTTGTTGTCCAAGACGTTTTGTAGTCTGGTGTAAAAGTCTTCTTTCTCAGATTCTTCTTTATCGTTTGTTGGTGCATAACAATGGATGATGTTTATATTTACTTGCTGTTTGGCCGATTTAAACCTTGCCGTTATAATTCGGGGTCCCTTTGCTTCCCATTCTATAAGTGCCTTATGTGCATCCGTAGACAGCATTAGAGCCACCCCTTCACTGTGGTGGGCTCTTTCCTCCTCATGACCTGAGGACAACACTATTTCTCCTGTGATCAATCTCCTCTTCTCTATGCCTTTCCACCGTGTCTCGCAGAGACCCAGGATATCAATCCTGTTATTTTACATTTCTCCTGCTACCTGTGCAGTTTTCCCTTATTCACACTGAGTGCGAACATTCCAGGTGCCAATCCTGGAGATTTTCCTAGACGAAAAAAAGTTAGTCGGCAACCCAGACTCCTTTCGGCATTTCTTTAGGTTGCTCCACGCGCCTCCTTTCCAGAGGACCTTCTTCTGTCTTGGGCGGCTGAGTTGATTTATATTCTTTATTTGACTTGTCCATGTTTGTTGAAGATTTATGGTAAAAAGTTTCTTACGGGATGGGATAAACAGCCCCATGCCCAACCCTCCTTAGTCGCTTTTTACGACATGCATGGTAGGGTACAGTGTTACTATTCTTTGCTCCCCTTTCGGACCTCGGTAACACACGGGTGATTGTTATATTTACTTGTTTTTATTATTTATATTTTTCTCGCATGCAGTGCATCCGTGTAAAGCGTTACTTCAACCTTCATCTTCCTGTATAAATAATATTTCTGATCACCTTGACATTGTTAAGATTGTGTTTAAAGTCACCTCGGGACGTCTACAGTGTTATTCTGAAACTAACAGACCGTCCATGGAGAGATCGGTTACGTCATTGTGTCGTGAATGAAGCATTGTGGTGTTGTGTGCCTTCATGTCATGCTAGCAAAGAACAATATTTGGCTTCATCTCTTCAAAGTTTTTTTTGTTTGTTTGTTGAAAAATGCAGTTGTCAAAGAAAAAAAAAAAGCTAAAGAAATAAACAAAACAAAACAAAACCAGTATTTGGTGTCGGAAATCACATACGAAAAATCGGTGACAAAGAATTTTTATCAATTTTATCATACGCGGAACAGCATGAGCTTCAAGAAGCATGCCTGGCGGCGATCATGTCTCTTCACAACTTCCTGTCTCTAGTATTATTTAGCAATTCTGTTGTTGACTTCTTTCCATGCCACGATGTCCACCTGCTATCTTTACCTCCTTCTATCTCTCTTTCCTTCAATCTAACCTGTTGTTACTATATCGTCCAGCTGTCTTCTTCTCATAGCATGCCCAAAGAAAGTAGATTGCTTCTTTCTAACATGAGGAAAAAGTTTCGATTGCGCAATGGCCTCTTTCTGGACATCCTCAATTCTCTTTTTAGCAGTCCATGGCATTTTTAACATTCTTCCGTAAACGCGCGCGCGCACACAAACACAGACACGCACACTCACAGATATACGGTACATATCAAAATTATGTTGTGATTTATCTGCTGCACGTCCTTACGACGTCACTAATTCTCTTGTGGTCATTGATCAGGATGCACCGGTTAAGAAGCTACCGAGCAATGCATCAAAAAATGGCATGAGCAGAAGTGAAAAAAAAGCCAATCGACTGAAATTTGACTAACTAATTAACAGCTGTTTTATCACAACATCTTATATAAATGTATGGATATCTTTTAATATCTTACTTTGGTGCTCAGTAAAAAACACAAAACAAAAAATTCAAAATAACGTGTACCGGTACTTATTACTTAGTTTCCGATTCATTATATAAATTATAGACTAGAGCGACTAAATCGGCCGAATCATCGCAGATGTAACAAACTCCCTTCATTATCTACTGCTAAATATAAACATAAGATACTTTTTCATGCTCACCCGAAATGCAAATGGATAACATTCAAGAAATTGTGTCCAGAATTTAAAAATCCGCCATTATTGAGGATGGAAATAACATGCGCGTTGTTTCAACCGAAGCACAATTTAGTTCCCTGCCCGAAACACGAGCGCAACTTCGGTGGGAAAAGATGTAAACATAATAACGCCAGTCAGTGAGGAATTAGAGAATGCATATATATATATATATATATATATATATATATATATATATATATATATATATATATATATATATATATATATATATATATATATATATATATATATATATATATATATATATATATATATATATATATATATATATATATATATATATATATATATATATATATATATATATATATATATATATATATATATTATACGGTATATATATATATATACGTTATATATATATATACGGGATATATATATATATATATATATATATATATATATATATATATATATATATATATATATATATTTATCAGGATCGACCTCATTGCACTCTTGGCAAACCTATAGGCGCTCAGTCTCCCTCAGCAAATGTCGAAGGATATGAATGCTAATCGTTGCTGTTGTGCTCTGATTACACTGTCGTGGAATATTCTAATCCACATATATAAATTATCAGGTAAATATAAAGCCTAACAAATACATTTAATAAAGAAAAGAGAAATGGTAAAAGAATAGTGCTGTCACAATGACTGTACTCGAAATCCCCTTGTTTTCTACTTCGTCTGCAAATTGTAACGCTTTCACGTTGATAGTAAAAGCCTACTGTGTCGCTGCACGCTTTCTTCAATGAAACGTGTACTGTATTTCTTTGAAAAACCTTGAGATACGCAGGCTGATCAATGACCTAGATTTAATATTTCATTCATTCCATACACGGCGTAACTAAAAGACAGATAAAGCAGGAGAGAAAGAGGGGCGAATGAAGGCAGGAAGCATGCAATACTAAACACGCGTCGCGCGATACACAATTGCTGCCGTGACGCGTGTAAGGCCACATGCACTAACTTTTTTTCAGACGGACAGTGATAAAAACACTAACCTTCCCAGAGTTAGGTTTTAAAAAAACCTGGAAAACGCTTATTAGGAAAGATGACATTAGATGGGTTTACGTTTGAAAACATGACAGTACCCAGACACCACATGGGGATGGAAGTGAACAGGAGGTGGTAGAAAATACATATTTTGAACGCAGCCACTTAGCTCTTTTAAATTTGTATATTTGGGTTCCTTTGGGCTTGCTGACAAAGAATATGTAAAACGTTACGCAAATAGTCTAGGAATTACCAAGTTATGGCCAAAATAAAATAGTGGGGGTGCCTGACAGCATGAAATCATTTCTGCTCATAAAAATTTTTTATAACGTGTTTGAAAAAACATTACGTTACGGAAATAGCCTACCATGTTAACTCCTATTTGATTGGAGCGCAACAAATGTAAGACTAAACACGATTGGTCGGGCTATAAATACTATCTTGTGTTGTCAGGGGAAACGTGAAAAGGAGTATTTTTTTTTAAAAGATGTGTAGACATGGTTTGATTGGGTAGAGCTGCGAATATACTCAATTCAGAGCGTCTGTTCATTGCCACATCTTGTAATAAACCTACTAAGAAGCAGTGCGTTGAGCACCAGTGTATATTTTTATAAAATAAAGCCTGGGACATCGGCAGATCGGAGTTGTGCTATGTTCATTGCCAGTCAACGAAACTGTTTATTACTTCTATGAATTGTGGGACCGTGGTCTTAAAGTTATTGAGCAGCACCTGGTCAGAGCTTTGCTGAAGCCAGAGGTGGACAGCATACTCCTTGGTCCATATAGCAACCAGTGGGGTGGCTCCAGAACTCATTAAAGTAATCGAGCAGAGGAGGCTTTTACTGCAGACATCACGAAAGATAAGAGAGTGTGGCCATGGAGCTCAACATTATGTACCCCCATCTTAAAATGACACTGTAAAATAAAATTAAGAGGGGAATTTAATTGTTTTAATGCCAGAAACTGAGAACATCTCCAATACTAGTTCCAACAAAGACAAACTATTGAAGTCATGATGACAAATACCAACAGGGCTTGAACAAAACAAAACCAGTATTACCTCAGATTACTACTACACAACTGACACACATAGGATACTATTAATAATATATGTCACTACAAGATTCATATTGATAAATTCTGTACATATAACTTGTAATTAAAATTGATTGTGATTCCTGGTTCCCTTTGTATTTGAATCAGGACACATATACATTCATGACAGCACTGAATACATATTGTTATTTGAAAAGTTATCAGTGACTCCTTTAAGATATCCTCGTAGAGTGTTTTATGTATGTGAGTGTCACAGTGTTGTCAAGTGTGGTGGAATAAATTAAATTGTTTATCTGTCTGTTGTTGTTATGACTTACACTTCATCATACACATACCCTAGACATATAACGTAGTCATCACACTATTCCAGAATAATTCTGACTGAGGTATACATATGTGGCAGCAAGTAAGGTTATCTATAATACACTACTCTTATTAGATATAGATACCTTCACAGCTGATCTCAGTCAGTACACTAAGTCCCCTATAAATATTTATAACATCCCACTTCACCACATACACTGACAAACAACATTTTTCTTTCTTATATAAGAATAAGTGTTCTTAGGTCAGTTTCTTGCGCTGATTTCAAATTTGAAATCCGTTTATCTCTATCACATCGGGTTCTTAAGATATTTGTGAATAAATATATTTTTGGGAAACTGTTATTTGCTCCGTTTCATTTTTACTATATAACTTATTAAAAATTAATAAAATGCAAAATAATTCTACTTTTTATACTGCTAAAATATGCATGACATATGTTACGCTATTTTTCAAATAGTTACTGTATTTTGAAATAATTCTGAGCGAAATATGGCTTCTAGAAGTTGTAGAAATTCGGCTGATCTGTTCTCTTACGTGTGCTGATATTTTACCGATCGTGTTCACCAGAAAAACTTTACACCATTACTAAAGAAAGCATATGAACTTTATTTCGATTCGAAAGTTGATGATGCAAATAAATCTTGGAAGCCAAATGCAGTTTGTTCGACTTGTGCAAATACATTGGAAGGTTGGTTACGAAAATCGCCGAAGCATAAGTCGATGCCTTTTGGAGTGCCAGTAATATGGCGTGAACCGACAAATGACGCTATTGATTGTTACTTCTGCTTGACAAATATCCATGGTTTCACTTTTAAAACTAGAAAGTCTGTGGTTTATCCAAATATTGAATCGGTTTAAAAACCAGTGCCTCATGATCCAATCACGTGTCCGATCCCAGTACCACAAGAACAATATACGTTGGACGTGAATGAACCATCAGAAAGTGATAGTTTACCTGCTTTAGAAACTAATTCTGACTCGGATTATATACCGGTGAATGATGGTGTTCACTTAATTAACCATTCAGAACTTTCAGATCTAATACGTGATCTCGCTCTTACCAAAGGACAAGCGGCATTACTCGATTCGCGACTCAAAGAATGGAGTCTTTTAGCGCCCAATACTCCGATATCTAAATTTCATCATAGACACAGAGAACTTGTTCAATACTTTGAGATGGATGATGACATTTGCTATTGCAAAGATGTAAACGGTCTAATGGTGCACCTCAGTCATGAGCACATAGTCAACGAATGGCGACTTTTCATCGACTCTTCCAAGACTAGTCTAAAAGCCGTGTTATTGCATAACGGAAATTTATTTTCATCAATTCCAGTCGCCTACTCTGTTCATATGAAAGAAACTTATGACAATATGGCTATACTTTTGGCAAAAATAAAGTACAATGACTACCAATGGCAGATTTGTGGAGACCTAAAGGTCATTGCAATTCTCACGGGCATGCAGACTGGGTATACTAAATTTTGTTGCTTCCTATGTGAATGGGACAGCCGCAACAGACGGGAACATTATGCAAAAAAGGTGTGGCCTTGTCACCCATAGGTTACAGCCTATCAGGGATCGTATGCAGCTCGGGCATAAAAATGTAATACATGAGCCATTAGTTAACAAAGACAGAATCATTTTACCACCGTTACATATACTCAAGACCAAAAGAAACGCACATATTAATTGTTCTGATTTTCAAACAAATAAAATAAAAAAATCAAGTTTAAATCGTCTTTAAACACAATTTTAGCAATGCAAGACGATACTGCCACGTGGAAAATTTGTGCTGCGGTGAGTTGTTTACGGCGTAGATGAGCAAACGCTCAAAATAAAAATTCATTACAGTTCGTGCATTTCATGATTTTTTTCATGCACGACGTTTAGTTGTCTGTTGTTCACCCAATTCTCTATAAAATGTGCGTAGAACCCATAAAAATGTCACACAGCAAAACGATGCCAGGGCAGCGGCGTTATGGCCAATTCTTTACGATTTCCAACTGCTGTGGAATGCCAGACCGGGGTCGGTCGGCGATGGTCCCTGTTGTTTGGTTTCGATGCAATAGACAATAAATCGAGGTATGGTGAACTTGAAATGCCTGGGACACTTCTCTAACTGATGCCCCACCTCTGAGCATTCCCACTGCTTGATTACGCTCGTCAATATTCAGTCTAGGTATCGTTTTGCTGTGTGAAATTTGTATGGGTTCTACGCGCATTTTATAGAGAATTGGGTGAACAACAGACAACCAAAAGTCGTGCATGAAAAATCATGAAATGCACGAACTGTAATGAATTTTTATTCTGAACGTTTGCTCATCTACGCCGTAAACAACTCACCGAAGCACAAATTTTCCACGTGCTGTATCGTCTTGCATTGCTAAAGTTGTGTTTAAAGACGATTTAAACTTGATTTTTTTATTTTATTTGTCTGAAAATCAGAACAATTAATATGTGCGTTTCTTTTGGTCTTGAGTATATAAAGTTGGGGCTCATGAAGAAATTCGTAAAAGCGTTTGATAAAACGAGCAAAGCTTTCACTTATCTTCGAGAAAAGTTTCAGCAAGTTAGCGATGCAAAGATAAAGGAAGGTATCTTTGTAGGACCTCAGATTAGAAAAGTTATTGCAGACAAACAATTCGAGAACTTGTTACATGGTAGTGAACTTCGCGCATGGGTGGCATTCAAATCGATCGTCGATAACTTTCTGGGAAATCACAAATCTGTCGACTATGTGCATATTGTTAAGCAGTGCATAGATGCATACAGAATTATGGGCTGTAACATGTCCCTCAAAATCCATTTGCTCGATTCGCATCTTGACTTTTTCCCTAACAACCTTGGCGAAGTCAGCGATGAACATGGAGAACGATTCCATCAAGATATCGCCGTAATGGAGTCACGTTATAAAGGATGGTGGAGTGTGACCATAGGTAAAAAAAAAAAAAAAGGTAAAGGAACCCGTTACACGCAGCACATTGAGGCATAGTGGGAATATGGTATTAGGCCCATATTATCTTGATCGTCGGCACACTAGGGGTGATGTGGTCGGCATCACGCCGTCCGCCTTAACCTTCCCAGAGTTGCTCTGGTACCCATTTGGGGCTGGGTCGACCCAGGAGCCGTTTGTGGCCTAAAAAATGCCCACCTCATCTGGGGATCGAATCATAGACCACTGCGCTAGGAAGCCAGTGCACTAACCACTATGCTACCGCAGCTCCAATTGTGTGACCATGCTTGCCGATTATTGTTGGATGCTTCATCGCGATGTACCACATGCCATTCACCGACGAAAGTCGACTGCAAAGAAATTCAAGCTTACATAACTGTTATACTTCTTATACGAATGATGTTGTAATACTGTATGCGTTGTTAAAAAAACGTTAATTGCGAATTTCTAGAGATCCCGACCTGATAGAGAAAAACGGTTTGCAGATTTAAAAACAGCGCATTAAAATTGACCAGAAAAACATAGAAATGTTAGAGAAAGAAAAAATTAATTTTTTTTTGTTAGCCAGTGTTATATACTGAAGCACATTAAAAACGCACCACCTGTATAATCCAGGGACAGAGTGTGAAATGTAAATATAAGTGTTTACAAGTTTACATATTTGGAATCCTTATTCACTTTCCTATGAATCCATGCTGGTCATTAATTTGTACATTTGATTGTTATGAAATTCATTGCATTCTATGCAGGCAAAAGAGAAAACAAAAAATGCAACCAATAAAAAAAATTCATTCACACTATCACTCAGTATCTGGTATGTCCACCGTGTGGCTTGCAAATAAGCTTGGCAGCGGCTCCGCATGGAACGCAAAAGTCTCTGAAGGAAATTTCGGGGAATCAAGTCCCATTCACGTGTAAGAGCAGCTTCGAGCTGTTGCAGATTAGCTGGAGAACCTTGCCTGTAGACTCTGCGTCCAAGCTCGTCCCACAGATGTTCTATAGGGGCATGTCTGGTGATAGGGCAGGCCAATTAATCGTCACAATGTTCTGCTGCTGTAGATATTGCTGCGTAATGCATGCGGTGTGCGCACGTGCGTTATCCTGCTAGAGAAGCTACAAGTCTGGATAATTTGTGAACGCAGGAGCAACCAGTGCATCCAGAACCTCATCTCGATATGTCACAGCATTAACATTTCCACGGAAGACCTGAAGAGGCAAGCGATGGTGGAAAACTGAATCCTCCCCAAATGTGAATAATACTGCCACCTCCAAATCGGTTGTGCTGACGAACAACACAGCAATCTGCAAAGCGCTCTCCACACCGTCCGCCAAATCCGCATACGTCCATCAGCAAAGGATATGTTGAATCTGCTCTCGTCTGTGAATAGGACAGCATTCCACTGCAGTCTAGTCCATCTGACATGTTGCTCTGTCTATTGCAGGCGCTGCTGACGATGTCTGTGAGTCACGTTTGGCCCAACATAAGGTCGTCTTGCAGTAAGGCCTGTATCTCTGAGTCGTCGTATGACTGTTATTCGAGAGACTTACCCATGTCTACCCACTATTGCTCGTGCTGTTTGACTTGCCGGGAGAGAACGATTCCTTAGGTGACTCAGCACAATTTGACGAACTTGCGCAGGGGGTAGTAACTCGTGGTTGGCCACTCTGAAGTCTATCCCGGGCACTGCCAGTGGTTCCGTAACGTTCATTGAGACGTACAATAGTGCTGTGGTGGCAATTCATCCTTCTGGCAATGGCCCGCGAGCTCATTCCGGTCTCCAACATACCAATGGCTCGTTGGCGGTCGTTTTCAGATAGTCGTGGCATTTCAAGCACATGTACTGGGTGTTTTGTCTCAACGTCCTTTTTATACCGAGTATACTGCCACAACGCGTACACATTTTCAGGGTCATAGCTGTTGGGAATCGTGTTGCACGTGTAACTTTCATTGTTTTCATGTAGTCTGTACACAAAACCCGTAGGTTGAATCATGCACTTTCCATTCTAGCAGCCATTCGCTCTCTACCTCATGACAAACACGGGGAAAATCCATTCCCACACTTTTTTTCCAGCTTCTCGGCATCAGTATATATAATAGTGGTGCGTTTTTAATGTGCTTCAGTATATATACATCGAAGCATCCTCTCAAACGTCAATTCCTGCTAAGTCTTACGTTTTATGTCAAATTCCAGCAGTCTTCATCGATTGGCAGTGTCATTCTCTCCAAGAGACGATCATTAATTGTCCTTAGTATCTCTCCCTTATCCATGTCCAGTGCGCCCCACTATGGGTGCTCTTGAAGCTAGTCTGTCAGGTCTTTCACCAGGACAGTAGATCGAAACAAGTTCATGAAAAAATTCGAGGCTTCTGTTGAGGTTATCCATTCATAACGAAGCCTTTTCATTTAGGACTTTCCGAAGCATGGAAAGAGACCGAGAGTCTGACACAATTTTCTGTTTGTTTTCGTACGCCCGCTATTACTCGAGGCGACATCTCTAATATGTTTAACCTGAGACTGATTTTACGCGAGTATCCCTTTTTTCCCTGTACAATGACAGGTGTCCTCTCGCCATTCAGGCAGATACTCGCCGATTTCGGAGGTACCCATTAGAGCTGGGTCGGCTCAGGAGCCGTTCAGGTTATTCCAGTCCCTGGTCGAAGATACTGCTTCAAATGCACTCGCCAGGGCTCGAACCTGGATCACCCGATCGCCAGCGCAGTGTGGTAACCATTATACCAGCGCGGCTCCCGACACAATAATTGCCTTTGTTAATAAAGTTTCAGAGAGCCACCTGCAGTAGATGCCTCAACCTTCATTCTCATGCTGGAGGTTGTCGTCCTGTAAGCCCCCGATGTGTTCCGCGACGACCCTGCCCTTTACTCTAACTGAGAAGCCACATCCTGATTTCTCACCTTTGATTAGAGACCCATCAGTTTACACAATGGCATCATCATCATAAGTTTGATCATTTATCAGATGGTTAATTTCCAGCTCTGCTGTCCCATTGCTGTAAGTTCTGCACTCTCTGCCAAGACTGATAATGACTTGCTGGTAGTTAGTCCAGTTCTCATCTGACTTACTTCACTCTTCCTCTTTGAATATATTGTCAACTGTGGCACTTGCTTAATCGTTGCCTCTGCCGGTGCTCTTCCATTGCATCCCCGATTTACTCTCGCTCCCTTAATGCCAACTATGTTTCCGTGCAGGGGTGCCTTTTGTATGCGGTCACTCGTAGGCTTTTGCCTGGCCATTGCATATCTGGATCTAATCGACTAGTGCACCCTTTCATTTTAAATGCGTTCCAATCGTTCACATTGTGATATTGACAGGGTGAGTATTCCCAGATCATACTCGATGACTGACATGACTAACTGATGATACAGGAGAAACAGTAGTCTCTGTTACAGTTGCGTTGCGGCCATTTGTTTTTTGAGCTGCCAGACCTCTGTTGCACTTCAGTATATCAACATGGTAACTTATATGATAACCTGCGATCGAATGTTATTCCGAGGTATTTCAGGTTGTTTTTGCCTTTCAATTTTCTGCCCACTGAAAGTAATGTCTGGAAGATCTGCTTTCAATATGGAGTTGTTCAAGACGGAACACCGCAGCACATAGGCTTTGTTGGGATAAATCTTGTAGATGGCGTCCTGCGTACCATTTAAACATCTCACGTAGAGTCCCGTGTATGCTATTGACTATATCCTGTCGGCCAGAATCAGTCATGTAAACGAGTATGTCATTTACAAAAGTCAATGTTAGTTCCAGTCTAGTTGGCTGAATAGTGGCTGCTTTTGCTGTGTAGATGTTAAACAGCACCGGTAGTAATGGAGAACCATGGGATAGTACCAGGCAATGCACATTAGTTCTGAATGTTCATTATTCCCAAGCGAAATGCAAACGATCTCTCCAGTTAAGGCAGCTGCTATCCTTCCTGGTAGCCAAGGGTTAACACCGCAAGCCATAACACAGTTCATTATTTTTTAACATTATTTCAAAGTTGTTACTCTTATAAGCACTTCATCTAGGTCAATTGCTACAGCAAAACCGTTTCTAGTTTACCCTGGTAATCCCTAGTACACAATCATACGCAAAATGGTTCCGGAATTTTTCCCATATTGCTTTCATGGCCCTATCGCTATCCAGGTTTATCAGGAAGGCATACGTGTGCATTTTCGAGGTGGTTCATTACTTGTCTCGCAACTATCTTTTTTTTTTTTAGACGAGAGCGGACAAAATTCCAGACCACGTTTTCGAGAATGACATAAGATGTGAGTTATATCTCGGATCCCTCATTTCTTGAAAGAAGGACGTAGTGACACACGGTAGAAAACAAGTAGAAGAAAAACACCGCCCCAGGGCGCCTGAAGTAGTGTCCAGTATTTGACGATAATTAAAACAGCTGTTACCACACAGGATTTATGTACTGTGGTGAGGGATTTCAATATCAGCATGACAGAAACGCATGAGGCCCGCCGGAAGGGAACTGACTACACTCTTTAACCTTTGTACCACTTCCATAAACCATGGTAAAACAAGAATCCTCTCTACACTGCTCAGTGTTCGCGAGTATGGACTGTAGAGGATGTATGTAGTTTAGACAGGAGATGAAATGATGAGCTAGAATTAATTAAAATAGATTAAAACTTTTAATGTTCAAGTGGAAAAATATACTAAAGAGATATCTCAGACGTGAGATAAAAGGAATATTCAACAGAAAACTATCATAGTGGAGAGATTTTACAAATGCTCATCTTAACAGCCTTGGGGAGGCAATGTAATTGACAAATCAGGACAAGACTACTGTTTGGACTTCTTTTGAAAACAATGAACGTAATAATACTGAATGATTGATCAGTAACAAAGAAATTCATCCCTTGTGCCAAATTCGAGCAAGACACTGCTATTGATGATAAGCTTGTGTAGAGCAACCATATCTTCGCTAATGCAAAATGGGAGAAATTATTGGGGGATACTCAAAAAATTCAGATCATTTTACCCTCATTGAAATAACACACTAAAAAGATTAATTACAAGAACCTAACAATCTGGTTGGAAAAAATCCCAAATTTTTAACTATAATAAAAGATAATAGGGGTATGCTGTTCAGGTGAGAAATGGAAGAAATAAAAAAGGAGATAAATTATTTGAAAATGAAAATTTAGATGTATTTGTGAGACTAAACTCACAAAGAGAAATATTACTAAAAACTGTTAAAAAACATATTCCAACATGCAGATATTCCTGGAAAACCATAATTCCCACACCTCATTATGGATGCAAAGAAAGTATGAACCATTGAAACCAAAAATGTAGACCAGATAACCCATGGTGGACAGTTAGATGTACAGAAAATTCCAAAACATAGATAACAAAGCTTTACAAGAATTTAGAACAGCATAGATCTGAAGATAATTTTGGATATTTATTAAGCACATTAATGAAATGAATCCACACTGAATAATACTAATGTCCAAAGAAAAATCATTGGAGAAGTTTCTGCCAAACCACTAATACCCTAACAACTATCTACTCTACAACAGATTGTGGTTGGAATAAGTAAACAAGCCATTAAAGGAACGGAATCTAAAAATTATGATAATTAACTAATATAAAAAGTCCTGAAAATGGCAGAGCACTGGACTGGCAGAAAAAAGCAGAGGTGCTGGCCATAGGTACTACCATTAGAGTTAGTTTCTAAAGGAAAAGCTAGCACCGGCTGAAGTCAAACAGAAGTGCAAACACTTCATACAAAAACTCAGTAAAGATGTTACCTGATAATACTGAATATATTATCATATTTTAAAATGCTGATATTACAAAGGAAGAAGTTTTGAAAATACAATAAAGGACAAAACAAATACATCAGCAGGGGCATGGACATCATTGAGCTATGAAATTTTTTTTTTCTTGAAAACAACATACCAAAAATGTACCATCGAAATTATAACAGCCTTTTTATACTCAATTTGGACTACAGGAAAAAATTCCAAAAAACATGGGAAAACAGCCGTAATTATTTCTTCCAATAACTAAAACCAGAAAAAGTTTGACCATGATGCAGTTCATACAGGCACAATTTTCTTAAAACTTTCCCATCTAGGTAAAATATTTGAAACAATAGTAAATAAAAGATTAAAAGTTTTATTTGGAAAAAGAATAATTTATATAATCAAACTTCCCAGTCAGGATTTAGGAAGAACAATGCACTATGAATGGGAGTCAATAATTAATTGGAACATGAAGTAAAATCAGGATTTCATAAAGATAGAAAAAACTGTGGTAAGTAATTTTTTAGATATAGCTAGGGCTTAGATAATGCTGAGAGAGAGGGTGCTCCCTTTAAAATAAAGAAGATAGTGAGTAACCATAAAATGTATATTTATTTAGAGAATTTTTCTGCAAGATAGATATTTCCTACTGTTTCAGGTATAACAATGATAATCAGAATTGTATGAACAACAGAAATGGAATACCCAAGGATCATAATGTCTCCTGCAATTTTTTAATATACAATAATGGTAAATGATTGAGGTGAGGAATTTCAATGATATATCAAATAAACTGTTCACAGTTTTGCAGATGATGTTTGCTATATGGGGGAAGGACTGGGAGACATCTGCCAAAATTATATAAGGATCTCACAGAAACAAAATAAATCAAGTAATTTAAATTGGATGACCAATAATGGGTTTTCAGCTGAATTCCAAATAATACATTGGGAATGATCTTCAGTAACGGTAGGGTTGTAAAAAATAAATATTATAGATATAAATATTCCAAGGGCGAAAACTTTAAAAACAGTTCAAACCACTCATATTTAAGGAAATGAGATTGACCAACAGCTGAACTGGAATAAAACACATAGATAAACTAAGGAGTCTTGCAGAGGTTTGACTAACTTATTAAGAGAATTTGAAAGGTAATGGATGGGTTGCAACAACTAAGACAATCTCTCTTTTTATAAATCTTTTATTAGAGGAAAAATATAATTATGGAAGTATAGATATTAATGACTGCTGCTCACAGTAACATGATTAAATTAGACAGAATTCAGCATCAGCTTTTATGTACAATAGCAGGGTGCAATCCGATCAACATCAATGGAAGCTAATAGAGGTGGCGTTAGGAATCAAACCCTTGGAAGACGGAGAAAGGAGTTAAACTAAATTTACATGAACTGAGTTAGTTGGAAATAAGTCCTCACCCAGCACACAACAGCTTTTACCAGATGCCAACTAACAACTCAGGCCAAGCCAATGAATACCACTAATACTTACACCAGTCAACCTGTAACGAATTTTTCGTACTATTGTACGATTTTTTGATACTTTTAGCAGTGTACCGCCGTACAGACTCGTTTGTTAACGATTTTATCATCCCCTCCGAAAAAAAAAATAAACCAAAAAAAAAAAATTTTTGCTTTTTTTTTTAAACTCTAATAAATATTTTGACATCCTAAGTTTTTTTTTAAATTTTTTAAATCAGAAAATAATTTTCTAGCCCAGGTTATTTTTTTAAAACGAAGTTATTTTTCAAATTTTTTAATATCTTGAAATCTTGTGCGTTTCCATTTAAAACGTGAAGTCTCTCGCCAGGCAACGCAAGTCCAATTCCCTTATTTACCCCAACATATATCGTATTTTTTTTGTTTGTATTGTTTATTTTTTCGCAATAGAGACACCTTTGACATTATCGGCCTCAAAACACTTTCGGTTTTCAGCGTGACAAGACGTAGATATATGAACGTAGGTCCTGTTATCAACTGACCACGATATTGCTGTCCACCAACACCGACATACGATGCCACTTTGTTTAAAAAATGCTTAATGTGACTTATGAAAATTCTGCGGTTAAATGTTGCTGTTGTTTTTGACTTTTGTTGCAATTTAATCTTCGCTGCCTTAATCTTCCCAAGTTAGGCCATATCATTGCCCTTCAAGTATATTTTCCGATAAATTGTCATAATATTCTGTGTAAGGCCCGACATAACTAGAAAAACAAAGTTTCTTTGCTGAGTAGTCCTACTTTATGCCAGCGCTCGAGATTCGACTCTGTATTTTTATTAAAGTGGAAATCTGTTATCATTGGTCTAGGCTTTACCAACTCTTAAATAATAATTGTTGTAAATTTTTGGGTGGTACATTTTTTTTTCCTAGTTTTGATATCTTTGCCTTCAATAGCCTGTATTTGCCCGATAAATTGTCATAATATTCTGTGTAGGCCCTACATAACGAGAAAAAAAAAGGTTGTTTGCATTGATAGCCTACATATGCCAGCGCTTCGTGATTCCTGCTTGATATTTTAATAAAGTGGCAATCTGTGAATCACTGGTCCTAGGCTACCAACTCTTAAGATAATAATTTTTGTAAATTTTTGTGGTACGTTTTTTCTCCTAGATTTGATATTCCTGTTTCATATTATTGTTTATTTTGTTGTTGTTGTTGTTGTTGCGTGTTAGCCGTTTGCTTTTTTCGTGGTATTTTTTAATCATTCTCTTTTCGTCCTAACAAAGATTATTAGTTGAAAATTTCATCCACTGAATGATGGCTGAGCCTAATTCAAAGTATACAAAAGCTGGCTGCAAAGATCATTTCAATGATAAAAAAATCCACCAGACTGCAGGATGTCAATGAATCGGACACACTCACTTCTATTTACAGTGTAAAAGATTAATCATTGATACATCCTGTGCAGACTTTAAGCCGCACAAATGCAATTCTGGCAAATGCTAAAGTGCCTTTGTTTGAGTATAATACAAAACACCTTTGTACTCGAAAGAATAGTGTACCTCATGATCACAAGCTTTTGTTTATATGTTAAGAACAGCATGGAGACCTAATTAGCCAATGTTTTTTATATCACACAAATAATTCAAATGCAAAAAGTAGATTCTGTTATATTGTCACTTTCATACTTTAAAACTGTTCTACATTGCGAGTATAATTTTATTAATAAAATTTTTTTGGCGTAAGGAATTTTTGGTGTTTTCTGTAAGGATTTTTTTTGTCCGGCGTTACAGATTTTTGTCCTCAGGAGGTTGACCAGGTATGTAGATACACCTACAGGATGGAAGTGTATGGTGGAAATGTCCCATCTGGGTACATTAATTACATCAAGTAATAACAGTTTGGGCGGTG
>JAMPIV010006880.1:0-186937 GCA_024509875.1 Oreohelix idahoensis | reverse complement strand
AATTTGATCACTCAGACGAGTGTTTATAGACACATTAAATATCCTGGACAAACCACGCATCAGAGTGGCAGGATGGTCTCGACATTATAAATATTGTTTGTTCTACTATGGCAGTGTTGATTCCTAGACATAAGCATGTATTACTCATGTATGTATACCAGTTACGCTTTAATTAAGACATGTTTAGTTGCCTGAACATTACTATTTTATAACGAGCTCACGCAGTGTAACCAGGTTCATGATTGCTGACTTCTTTTTAAAGCCAAGCAGTTCGCATATGATAGGTGTATTGTTACCACTTAGTCAAAGTGACTGTTACAATTGTTCACCTTATATAATTACTGTAAAGGTTTTGTTATACAGTTGGTTTATTTATATTCTAATGATTTTGTTTCTATGCAGGCATCTATTAATGTAATATATATACATGCGCCATACATTTACGAGAGGTTCTGTTTAGCGAACATGTTCGTGTTGTAGCTAATATTTCAGTTTTTTTTTAGCAGAAGATTTTTTTGTTGTTAACATTATTTTTTTTTTTTTTTGGTTAATAATTTATTTTAGGGTCTTTGATTTTTTTTTTTAATAGAGTGCAAATGTCTTCCTACGGGATATATTTGTGTGCCCCGGGACCCATATGTGACAGTGAGGTTTGTTATACCAAGCATTATTCGTGCCAATGAGATAAAGGTCATACAATTTTAGTAGGTCTGACCAATCACAATAATTGACGGTGACAAAGAGCTCACAACACTGTCCGAGCTAATGATAAGTTTATAAGATTTTAAAAGAGAGCTTTTCCAGATAGACGACCTCGGAGAAGAATGTGGTTTTTACTTGTGAGTTGTGTGGAGAAGCCATGTTTATGAGCATTTCAATCTATTGCAGAACAACATAGGTATTTTTGAGTGTTAGTTCTTGAAGTTATTCAGAACGAAAGATATAGCGTGGATAAACTTTAGCGTTATTATTCAAATACACGACCATAATATAATAATATAATAATATAATAATATAATATAATATAATAATATAATACAATAATATAATAATATAATAATATAACATATAATAATATAATAATATAGTATATAAAAAAATAATAATATAAGCGGTTGCTATATTTCTGTAATGCTGGAGAGTCACAGAGAAGGAAATGTCAAAATTGTCCTCTTTTCACACAACATGCCTAAGAAAAATTCACCGAATCTTTTGGCCGAATACCATCACCAACCAAGGTCTGCTTACTCGTAGCAAGCAAGAGGACATGCATAATGTGGTAAAGTGGGATGTTATAAATATTTATAGGGGACTTAGTGTACTGACGAGATCAGCTGTGAAGGTATCTGTATCTAATAGGTGTAGTGTTTTACAGATAACCTTACTTGCTACCACATTATACCTCAGTCAGAATTATTCTGGAATATTGTGATGACTACGTTAAATGTCTAGGGTATGTATATGATGAAGTGTAAGTCACAACAACAACAGACAGATAAACAATTTAATTTATTCCACCACACTTGACAACACTGTGACATTCACACACATTTAACACTCTATAAGACTATCTTAAATGAGTCACTGGTAAAGTTTCAAATATATATGTATTAATTACTTTCACTAATATATATCCTGATTCAACTACAAAGTGAACCAGGAATCACAATCAATTGTAATCAAAATTTATATATACATAATTTATAAATATGAACCTTGTAGAGACATATTTTATTAATATTATCCTATGTGTGTCAGTTGTGTAGTAGTACTATGAGGTAATACTGGTTTTGTTTTTTCAAGCTATGTTATTATTTGTCATCATGACTTCAAGTGTTTGTTTATCTGGGAAATAGTATGGGGAAAAAGTTCACAGTTCCTGTCAATTTAAACAAGGTATTGTCCCTCTTTTTTACTAAAATGTCCATTTTTGAAGGGACACATAATGTTGAGCTCCACTGGCCACAGAGACTTAACTTTCGTGATGGTGGCAGGAAAAGACTCCTCTGCTCGATTGCTCCCCTGTGTTCTGGAGACACCTCACTAGTCGCTATCTGGACCCAGGAGTATGCTGCCAGCCTCCAGTTTCAGCAAAGCTCAGACCAGGTGCTGCTCAATAACTTTAGGACCACAGTCCCTGAAACAAGAAGGTTGTACCTCCTACTTCATAACTAATTTATACTCTAATTCCAGACTGAACACAATACATAACAAACACTGAGTTCAGAGCGGTAGGCCAATTGCTATCTTCATCTGAAACAATTGACATCAGTATACTCCTCCCTAATGGTTACTACGCCTCTGCAATTCCAGCATTATTTCTTTCTAGTCAATAAGATAGGTGTCAGTGTACTGTTTGGCAATTCCATGTAGTTTTACTTTCCTCCGACACCTTCTGTTCAGGTTGGAGCACTATATAGGCTTTGCCTCATGTTCGCTACTGAACCACACACATATACAGACATAAATTATCAATTTACATTCAATTTACATTAAAAAGATATCAAATATATCAAGCTTACCACAATTCATGGAAATAATACAGAATTACGTTGACTGGCAATGAATAGGCACAAAATCCGACCTGCCACTGTCTCAGGCTTTTATTTAGAAAAATATAAGCTGAATCTCAACGCACTGTTGCTTTAGAAAGTTTATTTGAAAATGTGGTGCTGACCTGTCGCTCCTAATTGCCTATATTGGCGGGTCTAACCAATCGAGCCATGTTTACACAGTTTTTCAAAAAAAAAAAATACTCCTACTCACGTTTCCCTAACAACAAAGAATTAGTATTTATAACCCGACTAATCGTGTTTAGCCTTACATTTACTTCTATCCAATCAAATAGGATTTAACATGGGGACCTATTTCCCGTACAATGGTGGTGTCAAAATCTGCCACTGTGCGATTCTGATTTTGGGGTTGTCTGACACCCTCACTATTTCTTTTGGCTATAATTTGTTAATTCCTAGACTGTTTGCGTAACGTTTAACATATTCTTTGTCAGCAGGACCTAAGGAACCCAAATATATAAATTTAATGGGGCTAAGGGGCTGCGTTCAAAATATGCATTTTCTTCTAGGATAGTCGTGCTGTTGCCACCTCCTCACTTCCAAACTTTATGGTGTCTGCTGTACTGTCATACTAATGTCAGGATTTCAGACATAAAACAGTAGAATGTCATGTTTCCTAATAAGCGTTTTGTAAGTTTTTTAAACCTAACTCTCGTATGGGTAGTGTTTTTTATCACTGTCGATTTGAAAAAAAATTAGTGCTTGTGGCCTTACACGCGTGATGACTTTAATTGTATAGCGAGACGCGTGTTTAGTGTTGCACGCGTTTCTGCTTTCAGCCCTCCCTTTCTTTCTATCCTAATTCCATCTGTCTTTCGTTTATGGTAACTTAGTGTATAAAATGACATGAATGGAATATTAAATAAAGGTCAGCTTGCGTATCTCAAGGTTTTTCTTAGAAATGCAGTACACGTTTCATCGTAGAAAGCGTGTATGCTGCAGTAGGCTTTTACTATCAACATGAAACGTTACAATTTGCAGACGAAGTAGAAAACAAGGGGATTTCGAGTACAGTCATTGTGACAGCACTGTTCTTTACCATTCTTTTTTCCTTTTATTGAAGTTATTTGTTAGGCTTTACATTTACTTTTTACTTTATATATGTGGATTAGAATTTCACACGACACATACCATCATAGCTGGCAGACGCTGGAGCTGGGTTGGTCATGTCCTCAGAAGAGACCCCGATGCCATTACAAGAACAGCTATGCTTTGGACCCCTGAAGGAAAGCGAAAGAGAGGCCGACCAAAAACAACTTGGCGGAGGACTGTGGAGGCTGAGATGCAAAGAATGAACCAGAGTTGGGGCACTGTACGAAGGATGGCCACCGACCGTGCAAAGTGGAATCAATTGTAACACAAGTAAGTACATCTCGATTTAATTCTGTCCCCAGCTAGTATTGATTTTTTATTAAAGGAAGAAAACCAAGAAACATCCACAGATGTATTGAAGTTTCATCATCTGAAGAAAATGGCACCTTTGAGTATTATAGGTAAAAGGCGCAACTACTTGTACTGAAAAGTTGTGGAAGCAAAGGTCAAAGTGACCTAGATCGTGAGTTGCATGCGATTTTTGGGTAACTCACACAATTACGGAGAGCGAAAGGAAAATACGATCACTACGGTAAACTACCTTCATAACAAAGAATATTGATTTGATTTCCAGCTGCATTTGTTTATTTATGTATTTCTGTAAATAAACCTTGTTATATGACTCAGCCGAGTTATGCAGATTTGTCGAATTGAATGCAAAATTACAACGCGGTTAGTAAGTACACCACTATGTACCTTAACAACAACTAACGAGAGAAGAACGAGCCTGGCGTAACCATACAAGAATCTACATCTCTAGCGGACGGCTAGTTTTACAATTAATGGACATTGACGGAAAGAAGATATAATACCAATATATCCATACGGTCATATTCACTGATGGCTCAGTTATCATTTGACGCATGACTTGGGAGTGGAATGCTGGGTGTCAGAGCATATACCACTCATCAGTGAGTTCTGCACACCACATCTTTATTGTTCTACTGGCTCCAAGATCCTTTGCCAGTTTAGTTCAGACCCCGAGAGGGGCCGTTATCCATGGCGCACAACGAGGATGTATGGCAAAAGTCTTCCATGAAGTTCCGTAGAAACAAGCACGATAGACTTATGAAACTTCACACGTTTTGCCTTGTGGCTAGCTGGCGCTTCTAGTGATAACAGTGAGGTTAGCCCCACCTCTGTCACCGTGGACTTAACTTCCTTTCATGCCTGTGAGTCGAACCCGCTGCGCCACAGTAAGTAAGTTCAAATTACTTTCTTCTTATGTGTGAAGTATTACTTAAAATGTTACATTGGTTGAAGATAGTACTGCCAAGATTGATGTTGACAACTGTGTATTTTTCTTCATAGATGTAATGCATCTCGTAAATGTAACGCCGCCTCCACAATGACAATAAATCTTGTTTGAATGTTTAAGGTCGTCCATCAATGTTAGATTTGTACGATCAACTGTCATGTCTTTATTCTTCTTCTTCTTCGTACTTTCTCAGATGTCTACTTGAATGTTTTCAAAGAAAGCAGTAGTCAGTCTGAGGCTATTTGAATCTCCGCAGGGCTTTTGAACGAATGATACTCATGTCGGCATATGTGTTGAGAAACTTTGAAGCAGATGTTCAGCAGCATGTTATCAGTGCCACAGTTACACGGATCGGTAGTTCTTATCATTAGCTTGTTTAATAGATGGTATCTCAGTCTGTTGTGGACAGTGCAGAGTCTGAAGATTAACACTTGTTCTCTTCTGTTGAGCTGGTAGTATGCATCATTTTGTGTGTGACCGGAATGCTCTACATGTCTATATTAAGAAAATGAAAATAACACACACACACACATATATATATATATATATATATATATATATATATATATATATATATATATATATATATATATATATATCTATATATATATATATATATATATATATATATATATATTTGTTTATTTATATAAGAATATTGTTGTTGTCTCCTATCATCAGCCTCAGTCACAAACATGAGACAGAGATATTTATATATACAACCAATTCAGTGTAAAATCCAGCAATTTCAAAGAGTAGGCAAACAAGCATGGTCAAAAATGAGCGAGAGGAGAAATATATATATATATATACGAGGGGCGTTCAGAAACTAATGCACCACATCGTTTTTCTCAGGAGCTGTTTATTCAAAAAGCATGAAACTTATACACAGTATATATGGATATGTCATGTAGACATTGGTGTTATTCAACATAATCCCCATCAACTTGTACGGCTTTATGCTAGCGCGAAACAAGTGCCTGTATTCCTAGCCCGTACCAGATTTTGTCTTGATCATGTAGCCATTTCTTCGCTGCATGAATCACTCCTTCATCATCTTCAAACCTTGTCCCACGGAGTGCATCATTAAGTGGACCAAATAGATGAAAATCAGAGGGTGCCAAATCGGGACTATAGGGTGGATGGGGTAGTACAGTCCAACCAAATTTGGTCATTGCTTCCCGTGTTGCCAGACTTGTGTGAGGTCGCCATTGTCGGGAAGGAGAAGTAGGTCTGCTGGATTCTTGTGCGGCCGAACTCTGCGAAAACGTTGATTGAGTTTTTTCAATGTCTTAATGTAAGCTTGCGAATTTATTGTCTCTCCTCTTGGCATAACGTCCACAAGAATCACACCTTCAATGTCCCAAAAGACAGTGATCATTACCTTTCCAGCTGAAGGAATTGTCTTGAATTTCTTTCTTCGTGGTGATTGCGGATGATGCCACTCCATTGACTGTCTTTTTGTCTCAGGTTCAAAATGATGTGCCCAGGTGTTGTCAGCTGTAACGATCTTATCCAAAAAGTTCTCTCCATCAGCATTGAAACGCTCCAACAATTCAGAAGAAATTGCTTTCCTTTGCAATCGGTGGTCATTTGTGAGACTTCGAGGAACCCATCGTGCGCAAACCTTAGAAAATCCGAGATTTTTTAATACTGCATTTGCACTACCAATGCTGACTGACAGCTGTAAGGCCAATTGTTGAGTAGTGATTCGCCTATCAGTAAGAATAATGCCCTCAGCGCATTTCAACATTTCTGCATTGGTGGCTGTGGCAGGACGTCCACAGCGCGGCCGATCAAGCAGCTCCGTATCTCCACTTCCTGCTTCTTTGATTCTCTGAACCCAGCGACTGACTGTACTCCTGTCGACTGCAGAACTTTCATACACATCACATAGACGCTTGTGAATGTTCACAACAGTTTCTTTCTCTGCAACGAGAAATTCTATCACAATTCGCTGCTTATAACGCAAGTTGCTAACACGCTCCATTTCAACGGTTTAGGGCAGCCGTATTATTTACCGGTTGCAGTGCAATTTAATGCACACAATTGGCACATGCCATATTTGAAGTGTGCAAAATTTCATGCTTCTATCTTCATTATTAGCTGAGAAAAACGATGTGGAGCATTACTTTCTGAATGCCCCTAGTATATATATATATATATATATATATATATATATATATATATATATATATATATATATATATATATATATATATATATATATATATATATATATATATATATATATATATCTCCAAGCGATCCTACGTGATCTCCTAAACCATCGTACACCCTTCCATTCTATGACAATAATTACATAATAATAAAAATAGACATCTGTAGCCATAAACGCAGAAATTAAAGTTTATGTACCACTAATACTCTATTTATTGAGGATTAATTACCACCAATACTCTAATAATGAGGATTATTTACCAACACGGAACGGATCCACATCAATATGCATTCTAGAATATTCAAGCATGTCGTATGTGACGACTGATGAGACTGGCAATCTCATTATCTGAAACGAATAGCTACAGACACAACCACTACATTAGCATATTGAATGATTCGTGCAGGCCGCATGTGGTGTCTCCATTCTCCCTAAGGAAGATCTAAAGAAGTGCTTATGTCACAAAGCGCTATACGCACAAGGAGAGACATCATGCTCACAAGAAATCTCAATTACTAAGACTAAATACATCACTCTCAAAGGAAATTTGACACAAAAAGTACAACCAATCCTCTCTATTCGTGTGTTCGGTATTCGCTCATTCGCGCGAGGTAATGTGTAACCCATGTTTGCCATTTTCGGGCACCTCACGAGTATTCACTGCCACGAGCAGTTAACAAAACATTTCGGGACGCCTACCGCGCAGCGTTTCAGATGGAGGCCCAGCAAGGAGAGGCTACGTCCTTGTTCTCGCGGCTTTCGTTGTATTTACACGTTGACTTTGTCGAGCATCTTTTCATCCATGTTTTTTGCAGTTTGCGCTGCTTTTGATTATTTTTGTAATGAATAATGGCATCCAAACGCAGTGCAAGTTTCATCCCAGTGTGTCTAAGTGCAAGAAGACCATTATGAGCCTCAGTGATAAAGTACGTGTAAGGGAGATGCTACTTATCTGGAATATGGCTTTTGAATACGATAATAGGTAAGCTGGTTCACTCGGGATAGAAGCAAACCTTCTCTTTTTAAATTATTTTGTGTTTGTGTTTGTGTTTAATTCTAAAAAGTGAATTTGTTTACAATACACATTAAAAAATATTTCACATAATGGACATTACAATTCAGTCAAAATAATTATAAAGAAATGTAACTGCAAATACAAGGACACAGAAACATGCGTTGGTACAAGCCCAAGCACACATACGTACACATATATAAGTATAAACGTACATACATACGCTACTAATACTTTCTTTTTTACTATTAGTAAATCTAATGTCGCACTATCTATCTAAACACGCTAATAGTGCTTGTTTTACCTGAAAAAAACTACGTGGAATGATTTAAGTGTTTTGTTTTCTGTGTGAATATATGTAGAAAACGTTCTGAATTAAAAATCCTTTGTTCATAGACGGCTGTATTTCTGCAAAATTCATTCTAGATGTCTATATTCTGCCAAAAGTGTAAGTAACTGAACTTTAATGCATGGAGTAATTTTGGGAAAGATGTTGAGTATAACTGCTTTATACAAAACTATTTATGTTGTTGTATTTTTTGTAATGTCTGTTTCAAAGAGTTCAAAGTTTGTGTCACTGTATTACAATTACATACTATGCGTCCTCTGCCTCTATGGCGTTCAGTCTTCAAAGTTTACTTACATACTGCTTACTTAGTCGTTCCTCTTCTACCGTGAGGTGTAGAGTTTTGGAACAGAGAGTGCCATACTATCCTATTGGCTGTCTTTCTCCTGGCCTGGTTCCATTCTAGCGATCGGTCCTTCAGAGATTATCTAATGTTGTCCTCCCAACGAACTTTTGGAGGTCTGGATCCCTGGCTCTTAGTTTCCCATACTTGTCGGGGTAACCGATCTTCTCCCATTCTTACTTGGGACTGTTCTACTTATCTGCAGGGGTTGGGTTTTTAGACCATTACATATCGTCTGGTTGTGGACCATGTCTCTTCGTGTTACTTCAGTCCTTCCTCAGATAACTCATTTCTGAGGCTTGGATCTGGCCATGTCTCTTCTTGTTACTTCAGTCCTTCCTCAGATATCTCTTGTCTGAGGCTTGGATCTGGCTTCTGTGGGTTGTAATCGTTGCCTGTGACTCGCATCGAAACGATTTTACGTTTGGTATAATCTGCATTTCTAATTTTCTCAATGAATGAAGGGTGTTGAGTTATATAACAATCGGCAAATCTTCTCACTGTTGACAAACAGTTTGTTGGTATTATATTATCCATTGAAAGTTACAAATGCAAATATAGGAAATTATTGAATACCTAGTCTGCTCCTGTAACATGTATTCTTTAAAAAACACGAGACGTCAAAATAATTACGAAACTTAAAAATTAAAATACATCTCAAGACATGCATAAACACATGCTGCCAAAAAAAAAGAAAAGAAACTAATTTAAATTATTAGTAGATTAAACTAAGTAAATAGTTACTTTCAAATTTTATTTTTAAATTTCCGTAATTCTGTCCCTTAAAAATATAAACTTACCTTAGTAAACTCCCCTGAATAATACGAACTCGAACTGATCTATCTATCTATCTATCTATCTATCTATCTATCTATCTATCTATCTATCTATCTATCTATCTATCTATCTATCTATCTATCTATCTATCTATCTATCTATCTATCTATCTATCTATCTATCTATCTATCTATCTATCTACCTATCTATCTGTCTATCCATCTATCTATCTATCTATCTATCTATCTATCTATCTATCTATCTATCTATCTATCTATCTATCTATCTATCTATCTATCTATCTATCTATCTATCTATCTATCTATCTATCTATCTATCTATCTATGTATCTATCTGTCTATCTATCTATCTATCTATCTATCTATCTATTTACCTATCTGCTGATTTGGTTAATGACGCTCATGTACATATTCTAGCTGTTGCATAAAGTAGAAAACCTTATCTACATTTATTTGATGTAATTTTTAGGAAGGGTTCAGAACTTGGTAGCGTCACGTTCTAACCAAAACCGCCTGTAAATGTGCACTTAATTCTTAAGGAAGGGAAACCCGAGGTCTGTATACGTGACGCTACCAAGTTCTGAACCCTTCCTAAAAATTACATCAAATAAATGTAGATAAGGTTTTCTACTTTATGCAACAGCTAGAATATGTACATGAGCGTCATTAACCAAATCATAGATTAAACTAAGTAAATAGTTACTTTCAAATTTTATTTTTAAATTTACGTAATTCTGTCCCTTAAAAATATAAACTTACCTTAGTAAACTCCCCTGAATAATACGAACTCGAACTGATCTATCTATCTATCTATCTATCTATCTATCTATCTATCTATCTATCTATCTATCTATCTATCTATCTATCTATCTATCTATCTATCTATCTATCTATCTATCTATCTATCTATCTATCTATCTATCTATCTATTTTCCCTTCCTTATGTGTTATTTATGTTTATACAATACCAGAAACCTACCCTCTGTTCTATACTAATGTCCTTAAGTCTTCTACTATTTACTGGACCCAGTATCAAGGTCTTTGTCTTGTTTGGACTGACACATACTGTTAATAGGAGAACAACAGAAGTGATTGCGTCATTTAAGGGCTGAGTTGCCCACTGTATACTTCCGGTGTTATCTTGTGTGTTTCGTACTGATAAATAGCCAGCAAAGCATCTTTTTTTGGGATGCCTAGCTGGCTGTGGGGTCAGTGTGATTCGCTTGATAGCTAGGCGGAGTTGTCGTACGGAAGGTACGGGGGTCGAACCCTAGGTAAGCCACTCACGTCTGTTGTTTTTCTGTTGTCCAAGTGTTCTACTTCTTTATTTCTTACGAGTGCCTGAAAACATACCTTTATGTTTGTCTAATATTAATTCTGCACTGGAGTTATGAAGGCAAAGATAGCGAGGAAGGGAACTAGTCACTGTCGTAAATTTATTTTGAGAGAAAGAGTCTTAGAAATAGTAGTCCGGTTTAGAGTGTAGAATGATGGTGAAAAAATCTCAGTGATAGAAATGTAGAGATTAAATATGATGCTCCACAGAGTGCTGGAGGAGAGTAAAGACAGACTTATTTACGACAAATCGTTTCTCTCAATCTTCTCTTCCACTCTCCTGGTCAAACAATTATTTGCCAGTTTTCCAGAAACACATCTGCGCTCAAACCGATTTGGTGCTCCAGACACACAGACGACGTGGATACAACTATCTTAAACAAATATGAGGGATTTGGGCCTTGGTAGTCCAACACAGTACTATATATGTTTATGCTGTTTATTAGCATTAAACTCAATCACAACATCCAACAGGTGTTACATAAAAAGTATCATAAGTACCGAAAAATACAATTAACAAGGTGAGGAGGGGGGAGGGAATAAAGAAGATTGGTATCGACTAAACCCTTCCCGCTTATTAGACAAAGGTAAACCCAGTCCCAAGATAGATAGTTATCAGGAACGTAGGTAATGTAACCTAACAGTGAAGTTAATTACTCTGAAAGAGGTGTTACAATATTAGGTATGGTGGTAGACAAAAATACTGTTATCCCAATTGTGTCTTCCCTTTACTAAGCAAAGAAAAAAAGGGGGGGGGGAATGAAACAGAGTTAACAAATTATCCCATTTAAAGGAAATATTGCAGGGTGTACAGAAGATTGTATTACCCGGTAGGCAAGTTAACAAATGGTTTTGCAAAAAATAATCTCCTGTCATTCATACACGCTGTGAGGATCCACACTCATATACACACACACTTATCGATTGCAGCATCAGACAATTCATAGAATTAGGTACACAATAATTAAACTCTTGACATGTGAAAACTGTCTAGTTCTTCGGTGTCCCGCCCCAGATGTAGTGAGGGTAGTTGATAGAAAAAATTCCCCCTTATCGCCGGACTTGGAGGCCTAAGAGTTCTGGTGGTTTATTATATAAAAAAAGAGTCTATGGGATGGCACTGACGTAGTTCGACACAGGGGTGAAAATGAGGTGATGGTAAAATTCCTTCAATGCGTGATGATAGCAACTGACTGGTAAAGTTTTTAATCCAGTGAGGAAAAACTAGACTCAGTCACAGTCAGGTAAATCGGTATTCTCTCACATTTAGAGCAGTAAATAAAATTATCGCTACTGGCACTGTTGATCTTCCAGTTTATCTCACAGATTGACATTAACTTTGATGGGTTGTTTAAAATGTTCTTGGGTTGGCTTTCTTTCATGTAATTATGATAGCTAGGCCGCACCGGACCGCCACAAGATTAATTTTAAAATGTTTCATCAATATATTTGGAAGTTTTAAGAACCGAGTCTGAAACTCTCTGTATGATTTATTAATAATGCTGGGATCGCAAAGGTGATCATTCTGGAGAAAAAGATAGAAAACCCACGACAATCATAATCATACCTCAAAAATCAAATAATATACTTAACGCGCGATAAATTTACCGTTAAGGCTATTATATACACTCGCGTATTTAATTATGTATTTAAGAAAACACGTCACGAGTCTAATGGTTAAAATACACATCTATATATATATAGGACTTAACTAAATTTATTAATTATAAATTCCTTCGCGACTTTAAAAGTTACTTTTACATTTAAACATCTATTATTTTTGGAAATGTTATAATAGATATATCATTAAATTTACCACTGGAACTTTTGGGATGAGTTTAATTAAATAGATTAAATAAACACAAAATCCAGTGAAAAAAAAATTAAAGCATTAGACCACTGATCCCTTTAACAAATATATGATACCGTGCACAGAAAAAGAAACACTCCAATGGTAGCCGCCAATTCCAGATGGAAATCTAGCAAAATTTCTACGATAGCTAGTGAATCTAAAATCTCTGGCACTGAATGATAGCATGGCTTTCTACGTGGTCTGTATATATTTAAAATGGAATTAAAGATTAGGGGGACACGAGAAAGTTGACACTTTTTTTTATCTCAGGAGACTTTCGGGGATCTGACCGACAGAATAAAGAGAGGTGCCGTCCCCTGGTTTCGTTGCGTCCGATTCGTCTTCGATCGGTTCAGCGCTTAACATAGAGATGCAAAAATTCCACCAGGAAAGCTTGCGTCTCGTTTCCGGGACCACTACTGCTTTGATCTCTCCCGCTCAACGTTCCAGAAATCACTTCCGTGTCTGTTTGATCCTGTTCCGCTCTCTCTGTTTGAAGTAGGCAACGCCCCCAGTGCCCAAGTTAATGAAAATACCTTCATATCATTGCTCAGGCGATGTCCGTGGGCGTGATTTAATCTTTCCTTAAATCAATGCGATGACCAGAATGACCGGTAGATAAACTGTCCACATATTAATCAGCCAACGTGTTGGCCATCTGCGTGGAACGGTTTCATAGCAATGAGTCCAGGTGAAAATAAATTCCCGTTTGATGAAGAGTTACCAGACTATTCGGGGCTCTGGTGCTATACGAAGGGGTCGTTACAAAGGGTCGTACTATAGAATCCCACGATTCAGGGTCAGCTGAGTTCGTCTGTGACAATCGTCCCCTCTTTTGAGACATGAAAACATATTTTTATGTTTAATTTCTGACAATGAAGCTGCCCTGATCGGTAGCTTTTGGGTGATTGGTATCTTCAACTTCTTCCTCTTCGTCCGTAGTCCAGTTTCTACTCAGGAAATCCGCCCCGACATTCTGTCTTCCCGGAATGTATTCCACTTTGAAAGAATAAACGCTTAAAAGAAGGGCCCACCGCATGATCCTTGCGTTAAATTCTTTATTGGCACCAAGAAATGCTAACGGAGCGTGGTCTGTTTGCACCGTGAAAGATGTACCATAGAGAAACTCATGATGGCGTCTGATACCGTCAATCAGAGCGAGGCATTCTCTTTCGACTACGCTGTAGTTCCGTTCAGCTTTATTTAATTTCCGACTGCCATAGGCAACTGGAAATAGCATGTTTGGGTCACTGTCATCGGCTTGAAGCAGTGTTGACCCGATGCCCTGACCTGACGCGTCGACCCGTAATACAAAAAGTTTCTTGAGGTCAGGCAACCTCAAAATGGGGTATGCAGACAACTGTCCTCTCAAAGTGCTATATGCGTGGTCGCACTTTTGATCCCAAATGACCTTATCAGGACAGCCTTTCGTTGTGAGGTCAGTCAGAGGTGCCGTCAGTCCGTTGAAGTTCTGGATGTATTTCTGATATAATGCACATAGTGATATGAAGGAGCGTACGTCTTTCTTCGTTCGGGGTCTTTTTGCTGCCACTATTTTCTCCACGTTCTTCTTAATAGGCCAACTGCATCCGTGAGAAATAGTATGCCCCAGGAAGTCTAACTGTTCAAACCCGATGAGACATTTGCTAGGTCTGGCTGTGAGACCAGTTTCCTGTAGTCTCCTGAGGAGCATAGCAACCGTAGCAATATGTTCTTCGTAGGTTTCCGATGCAATTAATATGTCATCGATAAAATTATGGATATGGGGGCTTTGCAAAGGTTCTAGAAGCTTCCTCATCATCCTGGTGAACACTCCTGGTGCGTTATGCAAACCGAATGGCATCACATTAAATGTGTAATGTCCTTCACTAGTGCTGAAAGCTAACAAGGGTTTAATTTCCTCCTTGACTGGTATTTGATAGTAACCTTTACTGAGGTCAATCTTGGAGAAAATCTTTGCCTTGCTAAGCTTGGTGAACAACTCAGAAACAGTTTGGAGAGGTTCGGGCTGGAATTCCGTAACAGCGTTTAGCAGCCGGTAATCTATACACAGCCGAACTTCCTTATTGGGCTTCTGCAACAGCACTACACTGGAACTGTAAGGAGACGTAGACTCACTGATAATTCCTTCCTGGCGCAGCTTGTCTATTTCTCCACGAAGTGCATCAGCTTTAGCGTACGGTATGGGGTAAACTCTGGTTCGAACAGGGGTCTCGTTTGTTACTTTCATATCAAATTCGATGAGATTTGTTCGACCAGGTACATCCGTTAAGACTGCACTTTACTGTTTTAGTAGCGCCCTGGTTTCTGTTTGTTGTTCTAGTGAGAGATTGTCGCCGAACTTGACATCTTTAAAGGATTCTGTGGGTTGCAATGGATACTCCATGCAACCATCATCATCTTTATCGTCTTCCGTTGCTATGGCGACAGCCAGGAGATGCTCGGAGGATGGCACCGGTCTCTCCAGATATTTCCTAAGTAGATTTACGTGGAAGACCTTCTCCTTTCCTTTGATGGAGATCTTGTAATTGGTACGTGAGATCTTTTTAAGGACGGTAAACGGCCCTTGCCATCCGATGCGACGTTTATTGCTTCAGGTTGGAAGTAGCAACAAAACTTTCTCCCCTGGTTGTAGTTCTCTCTCTTTTGCAGCTTTGTTGTATCTTTTAGCATGTTTAGCGTGGGCTTTCTTAAGATTTGTTTTAGCTAGATCCCATCCTAGCCTTAGCCTTTCCTTGAGCTCAGATACATACTTGCTTGCAGAGACGACTGTCTCGTCAGCCTTTTGGTCTGTCAGGGACCGAAGTAAGGCTTCTAGTAGCCCCTTAATAGGTCTGCCAAATAAAAGTGTAGCTGACGCGAATCCCGTAGACGCTTGAGGAACCTCTCGGTAGGCGAATAAGGCAGCCGATATATATAGGTCCCAGTCTTCCGGTTTCTCCTGACCCAGCTTACGTAACATGGTGGTGAGGGTGCCGTTAAAACGTTCCACGAGCCCATTTCCGGCCGGATGGTAGGGACTTGTGTGGATATGTTTGGCCCTCAAGATCTTAAAGATCTCCTCCATTAAGAGGCTACGGAATTGGGATCCATTGTCCGTCAAAACTTGTTGAGGGAATCCCAACCGTGTAAAGATTTGCACGAGGGCTTCTGCGACATGCTTGGAATTTATGCATGGTAGCTGTACAGCTTCGGAACACATTGTGCAAGTGTCGACTAAGGTCAGGATGAACCTGTTCCTTCTTTTGGTCCTTTCCATTGGTCCAATGATGTCGACAGCAACCCGTTCAAATGGAGTACCCACTATTTGCATTTGCCCCATAGGTACTGGGGGTGTCAAGTGCTTTGGTGCTACCCGTTGGCACTGGGCGCAGGATTTCACATACCTGGTAATGTCAGAGTTCATTCCTGGCCACCAATAGTGGTTTTTGATTCGCTGAATAGTGGCGTTTTGTCCCATATGTCCGCTAAAGGGAAGAGAGTGCCCCATTTCTAAGATCTGGCTTCGGTACTGCGTCGGTACTAGGAGCTGGTTATTCCCCGTGTCCGGGTTGCCCGTTCTACGATACAATACGCCGTCCTTAGAAAAGATGTTTCCGTTGTGTCTGGGGTTTTTAGCCGTGGGCAGTTTTCTAAAGCAGGGCTCCAGAGTAGGGTCCTTTTGTTGCGCCTCCTTCAGTTCATTCGGCAACAAATTTGTCGCAGGCTCCCTCTCTTTCTTGGCTTGCCCTCTTGTGGTTACCGCTGCCACAATCGGCTCCTTTGGTCTCCCAATAAACACATATCTACATCACAGGATAACTGGGTAGATCGGATCATCCATTATGGCCGCTTTAATAACACCTCTGGCAAAATCAGAGTGTATTTCTACCAGTGCGATACGTGCATCACTCTTGAAAACTCCACTAAGATTGACGGTTTCCTCTGTCTCCTGACCGGGATTGACTAGGTGCCTAGCGACGATACAACTTAAGCTTAGTCCAGTATCAAAGAGACAAGTAGTTGAGGTACCATTCAAAATTAGTTCCTCGAGTTGAGGGTCGGTCCCCCTCAGGTTGAGAATCACTGACATTGACTCTACATGTCGAAGCTGTATGCAAACATCTGACGCGGTTAGGCCCGGTCTGCTTGCCCTGATCAGACGTTCCTGTTGTAGGTGTCTTTC
Organism: Oreohelix idahoensis; assembly: GCA_024509875.1. NCBI lineage: Eukaryota > Metazoa > Mollusca > Gastropoda > Stylommatophora > Oreohelicidae > Oreohelix > Oreohelix idahoensis. Next base: position 169,982 of record JAMPIV010006880.1, on the reverse strand, counting down.
CTTTTCCTTGACCTAGGTGGCCGCGCTGCCACGTAGGCTTGGTGGGTTGATCAGAATTGTTATTTTGGGGATATCGGGTTTTGTAGAATTTCGATTTTTCATACGGAGGTCTCTGGTTATTACTTTCTCGTTGGTTATAATGCTGAGAGGAATTGGAAGAATAGGATGACTGCTCTAGATTTTGTTTTCGAGATGGCACATCTGTGGGTTTACGTTTAGTGCTGGGAAGTTCGGCCATTGCATTGGTATAGCGTTCGGCCTTATTGAGGATGTCCTCAAGCCTGACTGCGCCCTGTTCCGCCAAAAATCTACGGGTTTCGTTTGACAAATGGTGACTTTATCTGCTCCACAAGAACAAGTTCAAGGAGTCCCTCATATGTAAGAGGTAGGTCCGATAATTCGATGCATTTTGTCAAATAGCCCGTGAGACGTGAAGAGAACTGTGGGAAAGTTTCCGTGCTCTCTTTCCGGCTGTTTCTGAACATTTGCAGAAATTTTCGGGCGGTCATCTCAAACCGTTCTAGTAAGGCCTTCTTTAGCATGTCATAATCATGTTGGTTGGTTCCCAGCTTCGTGTACACGTCATACGCATTACCTTTGAGTGCAGTTGAGAGTTTAAGACTCCAGCGGGAACTCTCTAACCCATACAGATTTGCAAGCCGTTCGAATTTTTCAAGGAAGGTGTCAATTTTTTCATGGGGGCTAGGAAAAGCCTCTAAAGCAAAAGACATCGCTGTTAATTGGGCAGACTGAGTGCTGGAGAGATCCATTACTGAGACTGGGGCGAAGACATCTCTCCGTTATTCGAAGTAGAGGCGCCCCGACTCTCTAAAGCCTTAAGCGCCAGTTCATTTTGTCTTTCCCTTTCTCTTTCTCTCTCTCTGCGGGCTTCCATTTCTGCCTCAATTTTCTTCTGCTCCAATTGACGATCGTCCGCTTCTTTCTTCCTAGCTTCTCTCTGTTGCTCTTCTTTCTTCTCTGCTGCTGCTCTCTCTTGCTCTGCGTCATACATGTCAAGTTCCGTGTTTACAAACACGTTCGCGGCTTCTCCCTCTAATCCTGAGTCTTTCGCTTCCTGTCTCAAAATGGATCTTATCCTAATTCTCTCTTCCATGATTGAAGAACTGGATGCTTCTACTATTAGAGAATAGTAAGAAAGAACAAGAAGGGAAAAAAATCAAAGCCGCTACGAGAAAAACCCAAAGTAAAAAAAAAATTACTTAATGACCTCGTGTGTTAACTTATCGCCGCTATTATTGTCACTTAAGACTTTTAACGCAAGCAACTATGCCAATTGATTGGTAAGTTACACTAGAAAAAAATCTACTATTACTAACAGTAGAGAAAGATTTATATTAAAACAATTTAAAATGGAAAAAAATATAAACAAATCCACCCGAAAATTTTAATTCTCTAACAACAAACTCCGTCCCTGAAGTCAATTATGAGATGAGACGTAGTTAACTTAATTTTTAAAAATCAGAACAATCCGTCTTTAGCTTAGCTCAACTCAAACGCTTCAAAAACCTTTAGTGACTGTAAAACCAGTCACGCGATCCCAGCAAATCTTATAAAGAAAAAAAAAAAAATTAATTTACTCCGCCAGAGGATAATTTAGCTACCCGAATTTATGATTATCCGTACTTTCTACTGCTGTGGAAAGAAAACAACCTGTAAGGATGCTGTGTGGACGACCCAAATACTAAAAGGCGTTGTCTAGGGGTGTAATTAATTATTTATTTATTTCCCTAAATCACAAAGACAGATCACTCACACTCTATCTAGTTAGACCCAGACTTAAATCAGACTCAAAATATCTTTATCCCGGCGAGCCAGCCAAATATTGTCGTAAATTTTTTTTGAGAGAAAGAGTCTTAGAAATAGTAGTCCGGTTTAGAGTGTAGAATGATGGTGAAAAAAACTCTGTGATAGAAATGTAGAGATTAAATATGATGCTCCACAGAGTGCTGGAGGAGAGTAAAGACAGACTTTTTTACGACAAATCGTTTCTCTCAATCTTCTCTTCCACTCTCCTGGTCAAACAATTATTTGCCAGTTTTCCAGACACACATCTGCGCTCAAACCGATTTGGTGCTTCAGACACACAGACGACGTGGATACAACTATCTTAAACAAATATGAGGGATTTGGGCCTCGGTAGTCCAACACAGTACTATATATGTTTATGCTGTTTATTAGCATTAAACTCAATCACAACATCCAACAGGTGTTACATAAAAAGTATCATAAGTACCGAAAAATACAATTAACAAGGTGTGGAGGGGGGTAAAGAAGATTAGTATCGACTAAATCCTTCCCGCTTATTAGACAAAGGTAAACCCAGTCCCAAGATAGATAGTTATCAGGAACGTAGGTAATGTAACCTAACAGTGAAGTTAATTACTCTGAAAGAGGTGTTACAATATTAGGTATGGTAGTAGACAAAAATACTGTTATCCCAATTGTGTCTTCCCTTTACTAAGCAAAGAAAAAAAAGGGGGGGGGGGAATGAAACAGAGTTAACAAATTATCCCACTTAAAGGAACAATTGCAGGGTTTACAGAAAATTGTATTACCCGGTAGGCAAGTTAACAAATGGTTTTGCAAAAAATAATCTCCTGTCATTCATACACGCTGTGAGGATCCACACTCATATACACACACACTTACCGATTGCAGCATCAGACAATCCATAGAATTAGGTACACAATAATTAAACTCTTGACATGTAAAAACTGTCTTGTTCTTCAGTGTCCCGCCCCAGATGTAGTAAGGTTAGTTGATAGAAAAAATTCCCACTTATCGCCGGACTTGAAGGCCTAAGAGGTCTGGTGGTTTATTATATAAAAAAAAGAGTCTATGGGATGGCACTGACGTAGTTCGACACAAAGGTGAAAATGAGGTGATGGTAAAATTCCTTCAATGCGTGATGATAGCAACTGACCGGTAAAGTTTTTAATCCAGTGAGGAAAAACTAGACTCAGTCACAGTCAGGTAAATCGGTATTCTTTCACATTTAGAGCAGTAAATAAAATTATCGCTACTGGCACTGTTCATCTTCCAGTTTATCTCACAGATTGACATTAACTTTGATGGGTTGTTTAAAATGTTCTTGGGTTGGCTTTCTTTCAGGTAATTATGATAGCTAGGCCGCACCGGACCGCCACAAGATTAATTTTAAAATGTTTCATCAATATATCTGGAAGTTTTAAGAACCGAGTCTGAAACTCTCTGTATGATTTATTAATAATGCTGGGATCGCAAAGGTGATCATTCTGGAGAAAAAGATAGAAAACCCATGACAATCATAATCATACCTCAAAAATCAAATAATATACTTAACGCGCGATAAATTTACCGTTAAGACTATTATATACACTCGCGTATTTAATTATGTATTTAAGAAAACACGTCACGATTCTAATGGTTAAAATACACATCTATATATATAGGACTTAGCTAAATTTATTAATTATAAATACCTTCGCGACTTTAAAAGTTACTTTAACATTTAAACATCTATTATTTTTGGAAATGTAATAATATATATATCATTAAATTTACCACTGGAACTTTTGGGATGAGTTTAATTAAATAGATTAAATAAACACAAAATCCAGTGAAAAAAAATGAAAGCACTAGACCACTGATCACTTTAACAAATATATTATACCGTGCACAGAAAAAGAAACACTCCAATGGTAGCCGCCAATTCCAGATGGAAATCTAGCAAAATTTCTACGATAGCTAGTGAATCTAAAATCTCTGGCACTGAATGATAGCATGGCTTTCTATGTGGTCTGTATATATTTAAAATGGAATTAAAGATAAGGGGGACACGAGAAAGTTGACACTTTTTTTGATCTCAGGAGACTTTCGGGGATCTGACCGACAGAATAAAGACAGGTGCCGTCCCCTGGTTTCGTTGCGTCCGATTCGTCTTCGATCGGTTCAGCGCTTAACATAGAGATGCGAAAATTCCGCCAGGAAAGCTTGCGTCTCGTTTCCGGGACCACTACTGCTTTGATCTCTCCCGCTCAACGTTCCTGAAACCACTTCCGTGTCTGTTTGATCCTGTTCCGCTCTCTCTGTTTGAAGTAGGCAACGCCCCCACTGCCGAAGTTAATGAAAATACCTTTATATCATTGCTCAGGCGATGTCCGTGGGCGTGATTTAATCTTTCCTTAAATCAATGTGATGACCAGAATGACCGGTAGATAAACTGTCCACATATTAATCAGCCAACGTGTTGGCCATCTGCATGGAACGGTTTCATAGCAATGAGTCCAGGTGAAAATAAATTCCCGTTTGATGAAGAGTTACCAAACTATTCGGGGCTCTGGTGCTATACGAAGGGGTCGTTACAAAGGGTCGTACTATAGAATCCCACGATTCAGGGTCAGCTAAGTTCGTCTGTGACAGTCACCCCATCTTATAAAGCTGGACCTAATACAGTGAAGTCTGTAACACTTCACTCCATTACATCTATATCTGATAACGAACGAACGAACGATCGAACTTTATTTTCGAAGGGTAAAGAATTGGGTGCACAGGCCCGTCTAATATTCTGCCCTTCCACTCTCATTAATCTTGCAAACTATATCCTTTCATTCCCACATGATGCTTTTAGAGATCTTTGTTACATAATCTAAAACAGAGCTCATTTCCTACTCATTTAGTCGGGGACTGTTCCAATATTCCATGACTTCTGATTATATACTACGTTGGGCTGATATGTTTGAAGGAGGATTTTATGTATGTTTCGTTCGATTGTTTTTGTTTTTCATTGTTTATTAACGTTGTAATTGTAATTTGAAACTGTAAATATATGTTGTTATATTACATGTATAATGTTCCTTGCCTCTAAATTTATATATACAGAAGGTATATAACCTGACACGTTTCAGTGTTATTTCACTGATGTTAAACAGGAAACATGGAGGTGGATTGGGCGAATTTTCAGGAAAGAACAATCAATATAACTTGTCAGACTTGAGCCAATCCTCTCAGAGGAGATAAATCTCTTAATTTAATAGAAAAATAACACACACAGAAAAGTCTTCAAGCACAGCCCACAATATTACTTAGTGCATAAACATTTCAACCAAGATTTTAATTAGAGAATTATTTTATGCTAAATTTCTGACGAATGAAAGACTTGAAGAATATTTTAAATAGCAGAAGACTGAATCGGGAAGACTAGGAAAACCAAACATTCAGTGTAAAAGTGTAATAGATCACGACCATTTTAATATACTGATTTATTTATACATCTACAATTATATCAGCTGTTTAGTCTTCTTGTTATTATCACGGTCACACAACTGTTAATAGTATGTATCCTAGAGTTGCAACATCGGTGATATTTCCTGACAGTTATATCCTGGATGCTTTGGTTGGGGATTGGTTGGGAAATGCGGCAAGTTTCGGGCATTATATACTTTCTAATGCAGAACCTATGTTACTGTATCAAACCACATCATGGAAAACCAAAATTGTAAAAAAAGTCAATAGAAATGAAAACCCTCTCCCACCGGCATTTTAAATCGCCGCACCCCCCCCCCCTTTCCCCCTCGGGGGGTGAAAGGCACATTTCTTTACACCACAATCTTGAAGGGGAACGACTAAGTAAGTAAGTAAGCGACTGGTAATGTTAACCGAAATTTGTTTTAACCTGACAGAGAAATGAGCTTGTATTTATTTGACAGTTGAATTATTTAATTTGTCTTTCGAGACACAGAAGAAATTATAAATTAGTAGACATGACATACTCTACCAGTCCAAGAAAAACTCACTTACCTGAGAGTCAGTAAAAATTTTGAAAACCAGCCAGTCACAGATTAAGTCATGTGACATATATAAATAGATATATAAAAAGAGAAGATTTACGTTACACTAGCAGAATTTATTCTTTAAATATATAAAGACCAAGCAAGGCAAATTGCTTACTGCTCCGAAGGAAGTAATGGAAAGATGGACATAATATTTCTCAGAACTCCCGGATGGTGAGCAAGGTCAAGCATCAGAAATGATAACCACTAGCACAGAAGAGGAAACCAATGATGATGAAGATGATATAAAGATGGAAGAACTGAAGGCAGCATCGGAGAATATCAAGATGGGCAAAGCAGCAGGGCATGATGGTATAACACCAGAAATGGTTAAGTACATGGGAGCATCAGGCGACCTATTACTCTTAAGGGTCCTACAGGCAGCGTGGTGCAACAAGACCATACCAAAGGATTGGGAGATTGCCATCATAACACCAATTTTCAAAAAGGGTGACAATCGACAATGTGGAAACCATAGAGGCATATCCCTTTTCAATGTTCCTGGTAAAATCTAGAATCCTAGAGCAGAGATTCCGACGCCTAGCTGAGCCACAATTGGATAAAATCCGGTGCGGATTCCGAGCTAATCGTAGTACTCAAGACCTAATCTTCACACTCAGACAGCTGAGTGAAAAGGCCCTTGAGTATAATAGTGAGATCCATCTTTGTTTAAGATATCTGGAAAAGGCGTTTGACAGGGTCCCCTGGAGCAAACTTTGGGACTGTTTGGCAAAGAAGAAAATTCCAGCACCTCTGTGTCATGCTATACAGAGCTTATACAAGTCTTGCTGAAATTATGTGATGACAGCAAACTATACGTCAGAAGAGTTGAGGACCTCCACTGGTGTAAGACAAGGTGATATCCTCTCACCTTATCTTTTCATACTCCTCATAGACGATGTTATCAAGGCACGTAAGGAGAGAACAAGAAAGTATTCAGTGGTGTACTGGAATATGAGACATGTCTGTATTTCAAAGCTGGCATTTGCTGATGATGTTGCCCTGATTGCTAAATCAGGGGCACATCTCCAATCCTACCTGCAAGTCTGGAAGGAAGAGCTGGAGAAGAGAGGGATGGTCATAAGCAGCTTTAAAACAAAATCCATGGTGATATCACGAGAAGAAAGAAGACATCAGATTAAGTTGGGAGAACAGGTCCTGGAGCTGGTTGACCACTTTAAATATCTCATAAATATTACAGACCGAAAGGAAGGCATCAAAGAAGAGTTGGCCACTCAAAAAGCAGCCATAAATCGAGGATTCCTCAGCAAGAGAGAGGTTGGTAAGAAAACGAAGATGGCTGTATACCGCTCCACGTATGTCCCAGTCTTGACATATGGATGTGAGTCATGGGCAATGACTACAAGCCACAAAAGCCAGATCCAAACCTCAGAAATGAGGTATCTGATGAAGTAACAAGAAGATACATGGTCCGCAACCAGACGATACGTCAAGGCCTAAAATCGCACCCCCTGCAGACCCAAGTAGAACAGTCCCAACTAAGATGGTTTTGGCCATGTCTGCAGAATGGGAGAAGATCGGCTACCACGACAAGTATGGGAAACAAAGAGCCAGGGATCGAGACCCCCCAGGACGACCCAGAGTCCGCTGGGAGGACAACATTAGACAATCTTTGAAGGACCAAGGACTAGAATGGAACAAGGCCTAGCGGAAGACAACTGATAGGATAGTCTGGCGCTCTCTCTTCCAAACCTCTACACCTCACGGTAGAAGGGGAACGACTAAGTAATTAAGTACGGTTAGTTTATTTACTACACCATTTACCACTATAGTTGTGTCTCAATTTGTATCACTCAGTCCTACGCATCTTTTATTCTAGGGGAAAAGGGGGGGGGGGGATTACTAAAAACGTTTTATGTGTTTGTTAATCTACCTCGTTTGTCGGAACTGACAGCAACGCAAATTTAAGAGCGCAAAGGTACAGAGGAATGAATAGAACTGGTCACCCAGTCATAAGCTGGACGATTTATAATGAAGTCTCTAACACTTCAAACCCCTACTACCGTATCTGGTATGTAAATAACTTTACGTGTTGCATATTTAGTAAATGTGTAAGTACGTTTCTTTTTAAAGGGAATTTATTGCGATATTTTTGCTGTCACGGGAAAGAACCTGTAACAAAACAAAAAATGATTATTTAGGGCAATTATTTATTGTAAGCGTTTTTTCCAGTAGTTGATGTAAATTTCAAAAGAAAGGTTTGTACAGTTGTGTATGTTTTTTTAATTAAATTCTGGTCTTTTCTTTACTAAATTTAATTTATATCACAAACGTAATTTTCAGCTCATACTTTTATATAGCTTTACATTTATTTTACTGCGCAATGTAAGGTTTAAATGTTTATAACGTTCCTACCATGTTGAACTTGTACATAAGTTTTACATCTGGCGAACGCGCCATCAATAAAACCTTGAAACATATCGTCTCCACCATAATCCGCCACGCCTGGTTGGATTTTATTCTTCCAAGCTATGTTATTGTAAAATAGTACATTTAGATCCGCGTCCTAATTGTCTGTCATTCTGACACTGTGTGTGTATATACATATATATATACACTGTGTGTGTATATATATATACGGTTACCCCATCCTGTAAAAAATTTAAACCACAAAAAACTTCAACAAATATGGACAAGTCAAATAAAGGAAATAAAACACAGCCATCCAAGACAGGGGAAGGTCCTCTCGCGGGGAGGCGTATGATGCAACACAGAGAAAGCCGAAAGGAGTCTGTGTTGCTGACTAACCTTCTTTCTTCTAGGAGAACTTCCAGATTTGGCACCTGGAATGTTCGGACATTAAACGAACAAGGGAAAGTGGCGCAAGTAGCAGCAGAAATGAGGGAATACAAAATCGAGGTTCTGGGAATGTGTGAAACAAAGTGGAAGGGGGTAGACAGGAAGAAACTCATCACAGGTGAATTGGTGCTGTCCTCAGGACATGAAGACGAAACTTCACACCACAGTGAAGGGGTAGCTCTTATGTTATCTAAAGAAGCACAGAAAGCACTCATTGAATGGGAAGCTGTTGGACCCAGAATAATAACAGCTACTTTCAAAACAGCTAAAAAGAAAATTCATGTAAATGTCATCCAATGTTATGCACCAACTAATGACAAAGAAGAGTCTGTGAAAGAAGCATTTTATACTAAACTACAGGAAATTATGGATAAAGTAAAAAGAAGAGACATCACATATTTTATGGGTGACATGAATGCAAAGATAGGTACAGTCAACACCGGATTTGAAGAAGTCATGGGAAAACATGGGCTAGGAGTAATGAATGAAAATGGAGAACTATTCGCAAACTTCTGTGCTTCAAATCAACTGGCTATAGGAGGAAGCATGTTTCCACATAAGAGAATACACAAGGCAACATGGATATCACCAGACCATAGAACAGAAAATCAGATTGATCATATATGCATAAAGAAGAAGTTTAGATCATCATTGCAGGATGTAAAGGTATATAGAGGAGCAGACGTGGCATCAGATCACCATCTTCTGATAGCCAAAATAAAAATGAAACTCAAGAGATATGCAACAATGCAAAATTATAGACAACAGTTTAATGTAGGACAGCTAAGAAATCAAGAAACAAGAGACAAATTTGCGGTCACAGTATCCAACAAATTCCAAGTGCTACAACAGCTGGAAGATGTAGAGAATACAGAAGACTATTGGCAGCAGGTCAAAACGGTATGGAAGGAGACATGTGAAGAAATACTGGGGAAAAGGGAAAGACAACAAAAAGCATGGATAACAACAGAAACCATCAATAAGATAAAAGACAGGAAAAACAAGAAAGCAGAGTTAAACACAAGCAAAACCAGAAGTTCCAAAGCCAAGGCTCAAGAAGTGTACACAGAAGCAAACAAAGAAGTAAAAAGAAGTATCAAAAGAGACAAGAGGAAGTATATTGAGGAGTTGGCAAGAGAGGCAGAAGATGCTGCAGCCAAAGGAAATATGAGAGAACTGTATAGCAGCACAAAGAAGTTAACAGGGAAATACAAGCAAACAAGTTGTCTCATAAAAGACAAGAATGGGAAACTGCTCAGCAATATACAAGAGCAAATGAAGAGGTGGACAGAATATTTTGGGGACCTTCTCAATAGACCAGCTCCACAAAACCCGCTGGACATCCAGCCAGCAGAAGAAGAGCTACAAATTAACGGTGAAAGACCAACGAAGGAAGAAATAAAGAAAGCCATAAAGCTTCTAAGAGATGGAAAAGCGTCTGGACCTGATGGCATTCCAGCAGAGGCCATCAAAGCAGATATCGACACGGCTACAGAGATGTTATATAAATTACTTGGTAAAGTCTGGGAAAAGGAAGAGATACCAGCAGAATGGAAGGAAGGATATCTGGTTAAGTTGCCTAAGAAGGGAAATTTACAAGAGTGCACAAATTATAGAGGAATAATGTTACTATCAGTGCCAGGAAAAGTATTAAACAGGATTATCCTTGAGAGATTAAAAGAGTCCATAGACAAGAAATTGAGAGATGAACAAGCAGGTTTTCGACAAAACAGATCATGTACAGACCAGATAGCCACTTTGAGAATAATAGTTGAACAAAGTCTGGAATGGAATTCACCACTATACATCGGATTTGTGGACTATGAAAAGGCATTTGACAGTGTAGACAGAGAATCACTTTGGAAATTGATGAGGCATTATGGAGTTCCCCTGAAGATCATTAATTTAATAAAGAAAACATATGAAGACATGACATGCAGAGTTCTTCATGAAGGACAGCTTACAGAACCATTTGGGATAAGAACAGGAGTGCGACAGGGATGCCTCTTGTCTCCATTTCTTTTCTTGCTGGCAATAGATTGGGTTATGAGATCATCGACAACACACAACAGAAATGGAATCCAGTGGACTCTGACTAAGCAGTTGGATGATCTGGATTTTGCTGATGACTTGGCTCTTCTGTCCCATAACCGTAATCAGATGCAGGACAAATTGAAAACACTCGATGAGAGGTCACAGCAATTGGGTCTGAAAATACACAGGGAAAAGACAAAAATAATGCGAATAAATGCAGGTAATGATAATAGGGTTGAACTTGAAGAAACACCAATACAAGATGTAGAATCATATACGTATCTTGGCAGTAATATAGACAAAGTTGGAGGGACAGACAGCGATATCAAAATAAGAATACAAAAGGCAAGAGGAGCTTTCATTGCATTGGGAAATATATGGAGATCAAGAGAAATAGGATCCAACACGAAAATAAGAATCTTCAACTCAAATGTCAAGTCAGTCCTATTGTATGGCTCTGAGACATGGAGAACAACAAAGACAACAACCAAAAAGCTACAGACTTTCATAAATGGGTGCTTGCGTAGAATAGAGGGATTAAAATGGTATGACAAGGTTACCAACGTAGAACTGATGACAAGAACTAGACCAGTGCCAGTGGAACAAGAGATGAGAAGAAGACGATGGCGATGGATAGGACACACACTGAAAAAACCTGTTGATAGCATTACAAGGCAGTCCTTGTTCTGGAACCCGCAGGGCAAGAGAGGCAGAGGAAGACCAAGAAGTACATGGAGAAGAGAGTTGGAAACAGAGGTGAAAATGATGAGGAGAACATGGAAAGAACTTGAGATGATGGCACGTGACAGGAGGACTTGGCATGTGTTTGTTGAAGGCCTATGCTCCTTTGGGAGTGGAGGGTTATGAATGAATGAATCTGAAATGTACAGAATTGGATAGTCATACCGCCAAGAGTCATTCTACAACGTGTATATAGTGGCGCAGTATTGTCCTTGACCACGTGCACTAGACATCCTACGCCGAACGATTGAATATATCGGTTGACTTCGGATGAACAGAAATTCATCATCATCATGTTGCTTGGCATAATGTCTCATGTTTTGCAACTGGTTTAAGTGCATGACGAAGCAATGTGGCTGTAATCCCTGAAGTATGGGTTATATCTGTTAATGGAAGGCATGTGCCTTAGTTCATGATGCTTCATACTTGTGAAATAATTCCTGACTTGTCAGAAAGGAAGTTCTGTACTTATTGAATATCAAAGTTGGATCGCAGTAGCATTTGTGGCGACAACTGGAGATAGCGGATGCTTCACGCATCTCGACAACACGTCAGCCATAACATTCACTTTTCCTTCGATGGGCTTTATCTGGTATTGATAGGGCTGAAGGGCCAATTAGGCACGGGCAGCCTTTGCATTCTTAAATCTCGCTGTGCTCTTTGGTCCGTCTCGAGTGTGAAACTTGCACCAAGCAGGTAGCGCTGCAGTTTAGAGAAGCAGAACACAAGAGCCAGTAGCTCTCTTTCAATGACCGGGTAACGCTGCTCAGTAGGCGTTAGCTTCCTGCTAACATAAAGTGTTGGATGCAAACAGCCATTCCATTCTTGCAACAGCGAACCTCCAATGGACGTTTTTGAAGCGTCGACTCTAAGAGTAAAATGTTTAGAAGGATCAGGCAATCTCAATATAGGCAACTTGGAAAACAGACATTTTAATCTATCTAAAGTTACATGACATTCTCGACTACAAACAAACCTATTTGGTGACTCTTTCTTCACCAGTGATGACAACACGGACGTATACTCTGCAAAATTGGGGATAAACTTACAATAAAAGTTTAGGAGCCCCAGAATACTTCTAACCTGTTTTTTTGTCCTGGGTAAATCAAGGTTTAGAATTCTAGAGATGGTAGTATCCTCTGTTTTCAAAAAACCTCCTCCTACTTTATAACCTAAAAATGAAATCTCCTGAAATCCAATCTTAGTCTTAGATGGACGTGCAGATAAATTATGAAGACGTAGAGTGCTAAGTAAGGATTGAATACCCTCCAAATGTTCATCCCAAGAATGATGAAACAGACAAATGTCGTCAATGTAAGTAATGAGGTCTTCTCTGTCAGAGAAGAGTCGTCTCATCATGCGAACGAAGGTCGCAGGTGCGTTTACTAACCCAAAGGACATATAATTGAATTGAAATAGACCTAATGGAGTTGCGAACGCAGTATACGGCTTCTATCGTTCCGTTAATGGCACTTGGAAATAGCCTTTAGACAGATCAAATTTAGAGAAAAATGTAGCCGTAGCTAGTCTATCCAATAAAGACTCTAACACGGGAAGTGGTTCCACGTCGTGAATGGTGACCGAATTTAGACGTCTAAAATCTATGCATATACGTATAGATTGTCTTTTTTCCTGATCAAAACCATCGGAAAACTATAAGGGGAATGAGATGGAGAAATGACATTTAATTTCACCATCTGTTCTAGTTCCTCCTTAACTTGACATTGTAAATGTATAGGAATAGGGTAAGGTTTCAACTTAATTGGTTGAAAGTCTGTCAGAATAATATCATGTTCGATGATATCAGTGTGTCCTGGGACATCAGTAAGGACATCAGCAAAAGAACGTAAGATTGAAGTAACCTGTTCTTTCTGGAAAGAAGATAGAGTTGGCGATATATCAACATCTTTCCAACTTTCAGTAGCCAAGTAGTGAAAACTATGTAATACTAATAGTGAGTCATTACCATCAGTCAAATCAGAATTTTCTTCCTGTATGACAGCCAAAAAAGAATGACGACAGACAGATTGATCAAGAGCTTCAAAGACTGGTCTTAGATATGGTGGACGTGTATGAAACTGCTGTAACATATTGATATGAAAAGTTTTTTCTTTTCCCTCTACTGAGACAATATAATCAACATTAGACAGTCTCTCCACAATCCTGTAAGGTCCTCTCCATGACACTAATAATTTGTTATCTCTCCTGGGTAATAGTACGTAAGCTTCATCACCAGGCCAAAGTTGGCGTAATTTGCGGTTTTGGTTAATAAATAACCTCGCCCTAAGCTTTGCCTTTTCAGATGAACCTACTGCTATTTGGCATGCGTCTATTATTTTTTCCTCAAATTGACCACATACTGATATGAGGTCTGAACCTCCTTATTCATCTCAGCACCAATTAAAAATTGTTTTAATATAGACATTGGGCCTCGTGTTCTGGCGCCAAAAACCAATTCGAACGGACTAAAGCCTGTATGTTCATTTTTTATCTCTCGATACGCAAATAAAATAGCTGGGAGGACTCTGTCCCAATTTTGAGGATATTTAATTGTAACTTTATGTAGCATTTGTTTTAAGGATCTGTTGAGGACTTCTATTTTTCCGTTAGACTGAGGATGGTATATTGAACTAAGGGATCTTTGAATCCCAAACATATCCATAACCTGTTTCATGGCATCTGAAACTAACTGAGTTCCTCTATCAGATAGCATGTTTTCAGGAAAACCTATTCTACTAAAATTCAAGAATAATGCATCAGCAATATCTACCGTGGTGATGGTTTTTAAAGGAATAGCTTCTGGCCAGCGTGTGCACATATCTATGCAGGTCAACATATATTGATGACCTCTGGCTGATGTTACCTTAAAAGGGCCAATAATGTCAATGGCCATCTTTGCGAAGGGACGCAAAGAAATATCAGATGCTTGAATGGGCGCATCATGTTTTGGTTTTCTGGTTGCTACACTTTGGCAGATGGTACATGTACAACAAAATAATTTGACGTCTTTCGTAATTCCGGGCCAAAAAAATATGACAAAACTCTTTGTTTTGTTCTAGCAACACCTAAATGTCCTGCACATTCAATGTCATGTGCATGTCGTAAAATGAATGGTCGAAAACAAGCTGGTACCATAATCTGTTTCTTTAAGGAATTAGCAAATTGATAGTTTCTTTCTAAAATCCCATTTTTGATAGTATACCAGTGTTTTGCACAGTCATCTACTATTACATCATTCAAATGAGCAATATGAAAATATTTTTTTAAGGAAATATCATCTTTCTGTCTTTGTATAAAGGTTTCCTTATCAATGAGCTCCATCTGAAATAAATTGTCATCATCAGTATTCACATCATTCATTACCTTAATATCATCATTATTTTCTTGTTGATAATGAATTATATCATCATTATTATTTTCCTTTTCTTCTTCATCTTCTGAAGTGGTATCTTCAGTTATATCTTCAGGTAACACATCAATAACTGGTTTGTGATGATCATTATCCATGCGAGACTGAGCTCTGGTAGTCACAGCATTTGAACATAATAAATGTTGTCTTTCCCATATTTCAATATCTTCCTGTGTACATTCATGCAATTTAGGTATGTTTCCCATAATAATTCCAGCAATTGGATCGTCCAAGAGGCATACCAGTGTTCTTCCTGTAAAATAAAGTGTGTCCAAAAACACCTCCGCTGTGGGGTGATATTCCACAGTTCCTCCAAAAGTTATGCATTTCACTTGTTTTCCTGTATATTCCACCTTATCAACCAAGGCCTTGCGCACACCAATGGTGGTTGCACCAGTATCTCTCAGTAAAGATACTAACTTATTATTGACAAAACCTCTGTTCAAGATCAATGAACCAGTACTTTCAAAAGATGACATGACTGGGAGGGGGTGTCCGCATAATAATCTTGGCACTCCTTGAGGCTGAAATAAAGAATTGCAATTAGTGCAGTTATCACTATTTGCTAAGTCTACACTGCATGAATTTGCATGTGCTACAATATCATTTTGGTTCTGATTATTATCATGAACAATGGCATTGGTACGTTCAGTGTTTCTTGATTGTCTGGAAGTATTGTTATGATAAGATCTTTTATTTGCATTTTGATCATTTCCTCTATAAAATGATTTCTGCCCTCTATTTGATTTTGAGTTATATTCTCCTCTATTTTGCCAGTTATTGGACTTAAATGAGGTTTGTGGATAGAAGTTATCATCCTGATATGAATTCCAATTTCTTTGAGGTTGGTATTTATTAAAATTGTATCTACCTCTATTTTGACTGTAATTATGTGATGGTTTAAATCTTTGATTCCTATCCATACTGTTTGATCTATACCTAGGTGCATTGTCTTGGAATGACCTAGCAGATGCAGCTGGTAATGAATCCTTAACATTGTTTTTGCTCAATAATCTATTAGGATGTTCAACTTGATATTGACGTCCTAGGGTTTGTAATTTAGTTAGGTTCTCTGGTTTTCTATCCTGCAGGAACGCAAGAAAATCAGAACTAATAGATGACAAAACCTTGTCTCTTAGAATCAAATCTGACAAACCCTCAAAAGTTTTTTCAATCTTGAATAGTTCAATCCATCTAGAAAAATTCAGTTTAACAGCTGAAATAAATTCAGTGAAATCTTTTCCAGAATCAGGGTACAAAGACCGAAATTTCTGACGATAACCCTCATCATCTAATTGATACCTCTGCAATAAAATCACCTTAACAGCTTCATAATCCTTTCTAGTCTGGTCATCCAAAGTGAAGACTACAGTTAATTGTTCACCAACCAATAAATTCATAAGTCTACATGTCCATGTAGATTTGTCAATCTTATATTCTTCACAATAAGTTTGGAACCTATTTAGGAAGCATGAAATGTCATCTATGGATGCATTAAATTTTGGCAAATTAATCCTTATGGCAGTAGTATGATCTTTATTTTTATCTTCACCTACCCCAGGATGCAACAGTGGTTGTTGTAATTTTAATTTTTTCAGTTCAATCTCAGCTAGTCTTATAGTTTGAGCTTGTTGAGATTTGATCTCTTCTTGAGCTTTAATTTGTTGCAATTTCATCTCCTCTTGAGTTTTAATTTGTTGCAATTTCATCTCCTCTTGAGCTTTCTCCTCTTGAGATCTGGCATAGGCTAATTTTTCCCTTTCAAGAGCCAATTCTTCTTGTCTCTTTTTTTCAGCCAATTCTTCTTTACGGAGCTCTTCTTGTCTCCTTAATTCTTCTTTATGGAGTTCTTCTTGTCTCCTTTTTTCAGCCAATTCTTCTTTGCGAAGTTCTTCTTGTCTGTTTATTTCTTTATCCACATAGGCTTGCAAGGCCGGACCTTCAAAATTAAGTTCTTTTCAATTTTCATTAAAACCTTTAATGAAGTCATGGTTGCTTATTATTGTGTTTCTTAGTAATACACAATATTTTAACTTTTATGTATATGAATATGTCAGCTAAATATTCAATACTTCATCCACCAATCTCAGATCAATTTATAATTGTAATAATATAGGTGCAGTGAAATATGAGATATGAACAACAAAGAAAATAGCACGTACAACGAGTAATGACAAGATAGACAGGGTTAGAGCAACTGAAGGAAATACAAATGGAAAACAAAGGAATAACTATAACATATATATGAATTAATTTAAACTAATGCTCTAATACAACTAGACAAGACCAGACGCATATCACAACAATTATGACATCTATGAAATAAATGATAGTCAGGGGAAAATGTACAATATTACAAACAATAATGTAACAAATTGAGTAAAATATTACAATAACAAGACTTATGATAACATACAATAATGAAACATGACTATACAGCTAACAAAAATGGATCTGTTAAATTCAATAGAGGCAAACTTTTATACGACCAGCAGAATATGCTGGGTCCTCTATCTGAATCACACAGATACTGCCCTATAGAACGCTTGATTTGTTTATTCGACCTAGCTTTCGCGGTATTAAATGAACAACTCAAGTCCCTCCATCCTTACCCACTAGTTACAAACAAGTACAGGTAACGAAAACCCACATATGGTGATGTCAGAAATCATGCAAACAGATTGTATTCACAGCCAAGCTGTATGTAACAATACATAGACTTATCTGTTGCAAAAAAAAAAAACAATCCTCCTTGAGACTTCGACAAGCAAGGATCAGTGTGATGGATCGTTTTCCAGGCTGAGGTTAGGCCTAGAATAGGTGGATCGTTCTCCAGGCTGAGGTTAGGCCTAGAATCGTAAGGCTGACACTTGAAAACAACAGCTCTGGTCTATCTTACTTACTTACTTAGTCGTTCCCCTTCTACCGTGAGGTGTAGAGGTTTGGAAGAGAGAGCGCCAGACCATTCTATCAGCTGTCTTCTTCCTGGCCTGGTTCCATTCTAGTCCTCGGTCCTTCAAAGATTGTCTAGTGTTGTCCTCCCAGCGGACTCTGGGTCGTCCTGGAGGTCTGGATCCCTGGCTCTTTGTTTCCCATGCTTGTCGTGGTATCCAATCTTCTCCAATTCTGCAGACATGGCCAAACCATCTCAGTTGGGACTGTTCTATTTAGGTCTGCAGCGGGTGGGATTTTAGGCCTTGACGTATCGTCTGGTTGCGGACCATGTCTCTTCTTGTTACTTCAACCACTTTCCTCAGATACCTCATTTCTGAGGTTTGGATCTGGCTTTTGTGGGTTGTAGTCATTGCCCACGATTCGCATCCATATGTCAAGACTGGGACATAGGTGGAGCGGTATACAGCCATCTTCGTTTTCTTACCAACCTCTTTCTTGCTGAGGAATCCACGATTTATGGCCTGAAAAAGTCTCCCAGCCGCTGCTTTTCGAGTGGCCAACTCTTCTTTGATGCCTCCCTTTCGGTCTATAATAGCTCCGAGATATTTAAAGTGGTCGACCTGCTCCAGGACCTGCTCTCCCAACTTAATCTGATGTTTTCTTTCTTCTCGTGATATCACCATGGATTTTGTTTTTGAGGCTCTGGTCTATCGCTGACATCTAATGTTAATAGGAAGCAAACTCTTCATATAATACTTTGAACTGATCTAGAAAATGTCACTTCTTCATGTTACTGACAATTTGAGGCACTTTGAGATGCATTTGAATGTTGGAAAGTCTCTTCCACACTTTAAATACTCCGGCAGACGATGAATGCCGCTATTTTGAATATGTTATATTTGCTTCTTCCAGATTGTCTGATAAGCTTGGCCCCCAAAAGGTCTGATACGGGAACAATTCCTTAAAAAGCTTGACTTGCTATGGATTGGATCCAGAGTGCAATAGACTCCATGCTTTGACACTCGGTCTCTATTTAGGCCTTGAGTCGCCTTCCAGGGTTATGCTAATGGCTTTGCACGTAATATTACTGTGGGTTCAATTTTGGTCAGACATATCCCAACTCCCTGGCCCGTACACAGGCACTCAGGCACAAACACGTCAATAACCATTGACAGTGTACAATTATTTATTACATCACAATAAAGTTCAGCATCTCTTCAAAGTGCACAATCTAAGGATTCTCTACTAGTCGTGTCTAGACTACAGTCTCGTCCTCGGAGACATCATGCATTTTAATAAAGTCTGGTACTCACGCATTTAGAAAACTTCACACTCTGCATTTGCCTAAACTGATAATACACTTGCAGTAGAAGCTGTAATACAATTGATGGTAAGATAGCATGCAGGTGGATTAATAACACAAGCTGAAGATATCGTCCATACGGACATATGCCATCTACACAGGCCGGAGACACAAGCCCAAGTGATTTTAAGAACGCTCAACTTGTCCTACTTTAAAGTTGCCGTCTGCTATTAATTTTGAGCAGCCGACAAGACGTCACTTCCTCTAACCACGGACTACCGTGTATAAACAATACAACCAGGAAATGATCGTATACAAAACATGATATGATATTTACTCATATCAACAAGCTTCAAGATCACCCATAAATGGCACATTGTATATGGATAAGGGCAAGATACTGAGGGCAATTAATGATCGCCTGTTAAAGAATGACATCACAATTGATGAATCAAGGTTTAGACTGCTGGAATTAGTTATCGAATGTAGGATGAATGTGTGAGGGGATGGATCTGTTGTGCATACAACCAGCACGCAACAGGAACAATTAGCATTCATACACTTTGACATTTGAATGAGGGAGACTGAGGACCTATGGGTTTGCCCTGAGTGCGATGATGTTGATTCTGATCAACAATAACAATCCTTGAGACAGGCCATAAACAAACAACTGAGAGTTGAACATGCAAGTTTTTGACAACACAGATCCTGTACAAACCAGATAGAGAGATTAAAAGATGCCATAAACAAACAACTGAGAGATGAACATGCAAGTTTTTGACAACACAGATCCTGTACAGACCAGATAGAGAGATTAAAAGATGCCATAAACAAACAACTGAGAGATGAACATGCAAGTTTTTGACAACACAGATCCTGTACAGACCAGATAGAGAGATTAAAAGATGCCATAAACAAACAACTGAGAGATGAACATGCAAGTTTTTGACAACACAGATCCTGTACAGACCAGATAGAGAGATTAAAAGATGCCATAAACAAACCACTGAGAGTTGAACATGCAAGTTTTTGACAACACAGATCCTGTACAGACCAGATAGAGAGATTAAAAGATGCCATAAACAAACAACTGAGAGATGAACATGCAAGTTGTTTACAACACAGATCCTGTACAGACCAGATAGAGAGATTAAAAGATGCCATAAACAAACAACTGAGAGATGAACATGCAAGTTTTTGACAACACAGATCCTGTACAGACCAGATAGAGAGATTAAAAGATGCCATAAACAAACAACTGAGAGATGAACATGCAAGTTTTTGACAACACAGATCCTGTACAGATCCGATAGCCACATTGAGAATAATAGTTGAACAAAGTCTGGAAAGAAATTCACTGCTATACATGCACAGTTTTGCCCTTAGCTGTGTTTTTGTTATCTATGTGTTCCATGTCTAGTGTGATACCTAAGTACATTGGTATTTCTTCTTCTTGTATTGCCTGCCCATTTTAGTTGTAGTTTTGCCTGCTGTAGTTTGTTTGGCAAGGTAAATATAGTGTGTGTTGTTTTTTTTTCATTGATTTTGAGCAACCACTTTCTGGACCAACTTTCAAGGGCTAGCAGTGAATCCTGCATGTGCACTCTTGTTGTGGTGATATATTCTTCTGATCACATGTCCAGGTCATCAGCATAGAGGGAATTGTGGACATTCTTGTGGATGTTTTCTGTGTCTGTGATGTCATTTGTATATATAAGGAAGAGTGTAGGGGAGAGGACCCCACCTTGTGGGACTTCCTGCTCCATTGTTTTCTTTCTGCTAGTCTGTCCATGCACCTGCAATCTTGATGTTCTGTCTGTTAGATAGTGACTGATCCAGTTGTATGTGTGTATGTGTGTACTGGTATAATATTGTCAATGTTAATAGTCATACCTCTGATACATATTATAAATTATAAAATTATATTGTATTAACACAATATTTTCACATTTTTATTGACGATGTACAGCATCAACAGTGTTACTTTTTTAAAAATTCCCTGTATCAATGTATGCTCATGCACGCTGTATAGTACAAGTAATAGACATTTAACCTTGATTAATTACTTGTCAATTTATGTTTTGATCATTCCATTTTGAAACATGCTGCTAAAAAATCTGAGCAATGTGCACTTTTTATAACATATCTATTTTATATTAACGTTTAAACTGTGTACAATTTATCCATACTGTTAATGTCATTATGTAACAAAGATGACATAATAAAATTTGAAATTACTTAAAAAAAAAAAAAATGAAGTTGTATATTTCATTCTAGGCAGACTTGCCTTCCATATTATACTATTGCGCATATTAAATATGGTATATACGCATTCATTTGTGCCTTGAATCCCACCTTCCACATCCACCAACAACCGTACCTTGACGAATATGATTTTTCTAAGTACGGCGTTGTTAAAATGCTAAGCAATAATTGTATCCAGATTGTTGCAGTAAATTGTCTTTGCACAGTACTTCGAGATATAGTTAGTTATTGTCAAGGAGTGTTTATCGGTTTGTTTGCTTGTATGAATGATGTTGTGAGTTGTGTTTGCTTGCGCTGGAGTAATTTTGCCACAAGCGATGTTCTGAGCTGGAATTCAGACAAGCTGCAAGATGTATACAATTGAATGATGCTCAGTGAAGTGTGGAAGAGTGTCACGTGTTTTGGTGAACATGAATGGAAGGGGACGAATGGACAGGAATGTGTGTTGGCAGCCAGTAGACAGCGTGTAGCGTAGAGGAAGAGAAGGGTGGATGTGCGATTAAAGGACCAGTGATGTTGAGAAGCGGATTTAGTTATGGAGTAATTTGTTGATGTTGTTTTTTCTGAGTTCCAGATTGATTGTGAAATACTAGGGATTTGATGTGTCTTTGGTGACCGCAATAGCCCTACGTGTGACCGCTTGACCTTTCACGCTAGCATTATCCCTTCTACTTCCACGCTAAGCATTTATATGTGCTAGAAGATGCTACATGTAAGAATAACAGACCTTAAAAGCAAATAAGACGTTTTTACACAAAACGCAGTATTCATTCAAAGTTCAGTTGCCGTTACTGCTCTGACAGGGCACACGTAGGTCAATCACAGGTAATAATGAATGGGTTTTATAAGCGCGAAAGTGGGAAATGAATGTTTGTGTGATCTGGGTTTTTTTTATCCTAATGTTAAGTTGGAAAAGATCACACATGTGAAAATAAAGTCGAAATAACAGATTGTCGTGTGCAAAAAGGTCGAAAAGCTGAGGAACGGAGTGCAAATGTTAACTATTGTGTCGTGTGGAAAAAAGGACGGGTCGTGTGAAAAAAGGCGGGAAAAAAGAAGAAATAGTATAAATAGAAGAGTTGTGGGCGATTGGCAGCGATTTTAGGATTTATGATTCCAAGGATACCATGATTTTAGACTAGAGGATTTTTACAGATAGCGTTAGGTGAACTTCGTCTTTGAGGATACCAAGACAAGTTTTTGAGTAAACAAATCAGTAAATTATTTCTTGTGGATATACATATATTATTCTATCTGGATGTACCTATATTATTCAGTTGGATTACATATTTTTTTCATATCGGATAACCAATCATCATTGTGAAATTTACAGTGTTTGTCTAATTACATCAATAAACTCTAATTGAATTTTTCTACATTGCTGTTTGTGGAACTTTACAATAATTTCTTGTGGATTATACGTTGTTGTGCTGAAACTGTTTTGAGTATCACCAAACTCAAAGGGAAGAATATTCCTGGGTTGAAACAAATAACAAAAGGTCAAGTATCACCATCTCTGGCGGAACGCCAGTCAGCACTTGAACCACCACAACATATGAAGGATTAACTCTGACTACATAAAATCAATATACCTACTACTGCCGCATTCAACTGACGCGGGCACATATCTTCAAATTGATGCCGTAACCAGCTCGGTTACATACGCTCATTGTGACTTGTTTTGCTATATAAATCTATGGAGATTGAACTAGTTGTTGGAATTGTTTTATCATAAATGATTACCGAGACAGTGAGCCAGTATGTTTATTGCTTGAATCACTACATTTCTAGATTCACACACATACACCCCACCCGTCACAATAAACTAAACAAATGTTGGTTTGTCTGGTTAATTACTTGTTTACTTGCTTGAAAAATATGTATATAAGGTTGACTGTTTACGCTTGCTAACACTGCTAGTATTACGCTTGCTAACACTGCTAGTATCACATGAACTTACTCTCAAATCATGAGAATGACAATCAACTTTTACGTATCACTGACAGTAGTGAGGTCTGGATGCGATATCGGTGGTAATTCTGCTTCTTCTTCCTCGTTCGTCCTGAAAAGAACGTTGGTTGCGTTGTGTCCGTTTACAGAGAAGCTGCGGTATTTGCGCCTTTCGGCCGATACATCAGACTTCCGCACAGCATTTTTTGGGACCGGGTTTGCCTTCCCTCTTTGATCTCTACTCCTCAACCAGACTGCAGATATGCAGCCGGTTTCCAGAACCACCACGTGGAGGTGGAGTAGGGTCTTGGTCAGCTCTGGTTCGCTGACCCTGACAGGCAGTGTGTGCTTAAGGACGGAGTACCTCACGAATGATGGACAAAATTCAATATGAGGGATCTATCTGTAAGTAAATGACTAGACTTTTACTAGGAGTGGTATAATGCTGAGGTAATTCTGAGTTGGATGCAGCGTTACATGAACCTAGTAGTAAAAACCGCTGTTTAGGCTGCTTCAGTGAAATGTCGGAGGCAACTAGGAAAAAGAAAGTTATCGTAATGCATAAAGTATAATCATAGAATTACAATAAGACCAAGAAGGAGGAGATCCGCTGGGAAATAAACCAACTACAATTATTTTGATTTTTCCATCACGCACACATTGTCTACAATTGCACGGTTATGAGGAAACTATAGTCCGTTCGGAAATTCGTGCCCACAGAAAGTGTCAATTTTCTCCAAAACTGTTTGTTGTATGGACATGAATTTTTGCATGCAGTCTTAGATTTTCCATGCAGTTATTAATATATTTTTTGCCCTTACAAAACTCATGTCATGTTCGAATTTTCTTCTTTACGTTATATAAAAAAACTCTTACCGTTGTCTGGGTTAATTTTTCTTAGTTTTACTGAAAGTTACAAGATCCGTTCAAACATATTTTGGTGTTGTTTGAATTAGTGTAGTGACTACATGTCCGCACGAGTGCGCACCTATTGTACACAGTCGCGAGTAACTAATTCAAACCAAAAAAAAATATTTTTGAACGGATCTTGTAACTTTCCCGTAAAACTACTAAAAATTAACCCAGACAACAGTAAGAGTTTTTTATATAACGTAAAGAAGAAAATTCGAACATGACATGAGTTTTGCAAGGGCAAAAAATATATTAATAACTGCATGGAAAATGTAAGACTGCATGCAAAAATTCATATCCATACAACAAACAGTTTTGGAGAAAATTGACGCTTTCTGTGGGCACACATTTCCGAACGGACTATAACATCTGTGACGTCATTGCTTTCCGATGGGTACGCCTTTGTCCTATTTAAGGAGGAACGTATGGAAGTCTAGTACTTGCGCAAAATTTAAACTGAAAGACTAGAGCAGAGCAGCGGTTTTTGTCAAAGGCTTCCTTTGCCATCTGCAGCTGTGGGCATACTGTATGACCATTGTGAGCTCGTCTGTATATTATTAAGGGTAAGCGAGAATGTATTTACATATATATATATATATATATATATATATATATATATATATATATATATATATATATATATATATATATATATATATATATATATATATATATATATATTAATTAATCAAAATGTGCCTTCCAAAGTGGATAATTATGTTTCGAATCACTGTGTAATTATTGGAAGGAATCCAACCCTATGTTTAATCAAATAAATTGAAAAAGGAAACGAATGAAAAAGGAAAGTGTGTTTAAAGTTTTTGAAATTCTTTTAATGTGTGAATCATTTCTTGATAGAATGGACTACCAACTGGGAACAAAGGAAATAAATAAATTACTGATTTATTGTATTAAATAACGTATTACATAGTGTTTTCTACTAGGCCTGATTAATGTATAGAAGCAAATCATGGACAGAACTGTACAAAAGAAATTATTAGAATATTGTGCTACAAATAGAAGTAATTGTGTTATTACTGACTTGTTATGTCACTGGCGACTAACTGCATATTGTCTGAACTGTCAAATATCATCTACTGACTAGATAAGGAGAAAAGGAGCCAATGCCATGTAGGTTAACAATTCCATTCCAGGTTACTTCCTGCACTGAAGGGTACTCTATCTGAAGAGCCAAAATCAGCTGGAGGAGACTCTTGTAGTCAGAGCCCCTTGTAGCTACAGGGGGACATCAACAGGGCCACCATTACCTTTAGAAGAACCTCATCTGTAGGATTCTCTCCAGTAACTGTTGTTCAAGCCTTCAGAGGAGAATTATAAGCGACGTGGCCTAGTTTTGGGCTACTTTTCAGTTACACAAAAATTACCACAACCCAAATGACAGATTTGTAGTGATGATAAATCATAGTGGTCAGTAAAGACATATATCAGTTAATAACAGTGAAAGTATTACTAATAGCTCCGAACAAAGACAGTCTACATCAAGATCAAGATTACAGAGGACAAGATGAACTGTCATTATAAAATTATGAGAACTGTAAATTTGTGAGATAGTGAAAGTGAAAGATTACATATATATATTTTTTGTTGGTCAACCAATTTGAGTTCAAGAGAAATTATTAAAAGAACACTAGACAATCTTGTTTATAATAAATTGTAAATTGTACCAACAGTCTTTATTGACTTATTTAAGTTCAGTTCTAAATTCTTGTTGGTTAGTTATTAGATTACCCCTTCATTCATAACCCTCCACTCCCAAAGGAGCATAGGCCTTCAACAAACACATGCCAAGTCCTCCTGTCACGTGCTATCATCTCAAGTTCTTTCCACGTTCTCCTTATCATTTTTACCTGTATCCAGCTCTCTTCTCTGTGTGCTTCTTGGTCTACCTCTGCCTCTCTTGCACTGGGGATTCCAGAACAATGACTGCCTTGTAATGCTATCAACAGGTTTCCTCAGTGTGTGTCCTATCCATCGCTATCGTCTTTTTCTCATCTCTTGTACCACTGGCACTTGTCTAGTTCTTGTCTTCAGTTCAACGTTGGTAACCTTGTCATACCATTTTAATCCCTCTATTCTACGCAAGCACCCATTTATGAAAGTCTGTAGCTTTTTGGTTGTTGTCTTTGTTGTTCCCCATGTCTCAGAGCCATACAATAGGACTGACTTCACATTTGAGTTGAAGATTCTTATTTTCGTGTTTAATCCGATTTCTCTTGATCTCCATATATTTCCCAATGCAATGAAAGTTCCTATTGCTTTTTGTATTCTTATTTTGATATCACTGTCTGTCTCTCCAACTTTGTCTATATTGCTGCCAAGATATGTGTACGATTCTACATCTTGTATTGGTGCTTCTTTAAGTTCAACCCTGTTATCATTACCTGCATTTATTCTCATTATCTTTGTCTTTTCCTGTGTATTTTCAGACTCAATTGCTGTGACCTCTCATCGAGTGTTTTCAATTTGTCCTGCATCTGGTTACGGTTATGAGACAGAAGAGCTAAGTCATCAACAAAATCCAGATCATTTAACTGCTTAGTCAGAGTCCACTGGATTCCATTTCTGTTGTGTGTTGTCGATGTTCTCGTAACCCAGTCTATTGCAAGTAAGAAACGAAATGGAGACAAGAGGCATCCCTGTCGCACTCATGTTCTTATCCCAAACGGTTATGTAAGCTGTCCTTCATGAAGAACTCTGCATGTCACATTATTGACTTTGGACAATTATTATGATTATTTTTAAAAAAATGAGCGGAGAAAGAAAATGTTATCAGCTGATGTCCTCAATGTGTATGCTACTCAACACCAACGTCTTCTCATCACTTCTTCTTCCAGTTATATTTGTCTGGCTCATTCCATCACTTCTTCTTCCAGTTATATTTGTCTGGCTCATTCCATCACTCCTTCTTCCAGTTATATTTGTCTGGCTCATTCTATCACTTCCACATTGGTTATCTTATCAAGCTGTATCAATCCTTCTACTCTGCGCATGCGCTAATTTTTTATACTTTGAAACTTTTCGATTGTTATTTTTGTTGTTCTCCGTGTTTCAGAGACATACAATTAGACTGACGTCACATCTGAGTTACAGGTTGTTATTTCTGTGTTGGGTTTGATTTCTTGTTTTATCTGGGTCATTCCCAATGTAATATTATCTCGCTTTGTCTGTAGTTTTACTATTTTGATATTTTTGTCTGTTCCACTCGATTTGACGATACTACTTCAAAAATTATATATATATATATATATATATATATATATATATATATATATATATATATATATATATATATATATATATATATATATATATATATCGAGCGTAATATCTTTTTATTAAGGGCATTTACTAGGTTAATATTTTTTGGTCAAGGGAAAACACTCTGTACAGAAACAGAACATAGAAGTTTACTATAGGTTTTGATTATCTTAATTGAGTCAACACTAAATTTTATAGTTTTAACATGCATAAAAATAAATTTGTTGGATTTTTTAAAAAGTGCTTTAAAAATTTAAATTTCTAAAAATGTATTTTTTGATTTTCTAAAAAAATAACACAAGTTGCAATCGCAATTTGGACTTTAAAATATTGCTGCTTATATCTATTATGAATCTTTTAATGAATAACACATAAAACACCGAACTTTGTAGCCACCAGAGGTTTTATATTTCGTTCTAGGTACACTTGCCTACCATATTATACAATTGCGCATATCTTCTTCTTCTTTGCACACTCTCAGACGTCCACTAGAATGTTTTCAAAGAAAACAGTAGTCAGCTTGACGCTCTGGGTAGAGCATTTCCACGAATGGCACTGGTGTCGGCTATATCCGCTTTTTCTGTTACGTATACGTTGTGCAACTTCGAAGAAAATGTTCAGCAGTCATTCTATCAGTGCCACCGTTACACTGATCGGTAGTTCCTATCTTTAACTTGTTGAATAGATGGTATCTCATATCTGTTGGTTGCCATTGCGGAGTCACAACATGAGTTGTTCCGCGGTGCGAGAAAAGTAGGGAAGATTTCGATTACAACTTGTTGACTTCTGTTGAGCTGGTAGTTGTGTATCATTTTGTGTATGACCTGGATGCTTTACATCCCATTTGTTTCTGTGTCTGATTCTGATAAAATTCTTTGCCTCCTCGAAAGTTATGCTTGCATTAGGCTGAGGTAGATTTCCACATTCCTTTACCAATATATCAGCCTCTTCATTGCCGTTGATGTTACAATGAGATGGGATTAAATGAGATACATATTAAATCCGGTGTATACTCATTCATGTTTGCCTTGAATCCCACCTTCCACATCCATCAACAGAAGTACCTTGACGAATTTAATTTATCTAAGTACGGCGTTGGTAAAATGCAAAGCAGTAATTGTATCCTGATTGTTGCATTAAATTGACTTTGCACAGTACTTTGAGATATAGTTAATTATTGTTATGACCGGATGTCCTATTACTATAGCATCATTCTTGCTAACTAGTCATTATATCAAATGAGTATAACAGCTATTAATTACCATTGAAAATAAATAAAGCAGTTACGACATTTCGTAATTAACAACAACATGAGTTACGCTAAGTAAAAGATGAAAATAAAGAGGAAACTGAAACTAGTTCAACTGGGCGGTCCACCGCTATCTTTTGGCGGCAGTTGCTTAGTGAAGAGTGACGTAAATGGGAAAAGCCACGACTGATAGTTAGAACAGCGAAGCTGTAGCCAATAAATTCAATAACAAAATATTCAGTTAACCAATGAAAAAGTAGCTAGACACCGCTCTACCTTAGCTCGATAAAATATTATAAACTAGATGTTAGTTATACGGAAAGAGCCTTTGCATACGGACGTGGTTTTAACCTTGCGTGGTGTAGCAACCTGGCGCTCCCCCGGTCTGCCACCTAAGTCCCGGTTCCTACGTTGGATTTATCAACAACAGACGCAGTTTCGTCTTCCATACTATTGTTCAAGAGATTTATCAACTCAGACGCAGTTTCGTCTTCCATACTATTGTTCAAGAGATTTATCAACTCAGACGCAGTTTCGTCTTCCATACTATTGTTCAAGAGATTTATCAACTCAGACGCAGTTTCGTCTTCCATACTATTGTTCAAGAGATTTATCAACTCAGACGCAGTTTCGTCTTCCATACTATTGTTCAAGAGATTTATCAACTCAGACGCAGTTTCGTCTTCCATACTATTGTTCAAGAGATTTATCAACTCAGACGCAGTTTCGTCTTCCATACTATTGTTCAAGAGATTTTGTAGTTCAGCAAGAAGAATAATGTAAGATACAGATTTAATATTTTGTGGTACAAAGAAAATGACGAAGTCTCAGGACATAGATAACAAAGAAGAAGTTTTTGTCCCACAGTGGACTGAAATTAAAGAAGGGAGGTTTATTATTCATGAACATATTACGGCATTGAACACTTGTAAATTATTGGCATGCTGTTGGAAAGTTCCCCATTTTGTTGGTAATTCAAATTACCTAAATATACTTCTTATGAATGGAATACTTTGCTCATCAACTACTTTGCTTGTTTGGATAACTTACATATTTGGTCTACATACTTCTTTGTATACCACTATTGCTCTCATTAACAACAACTAAAGAGGAGATGAACCAACCTGGATTTATACATAATACTAACCACGTAACCAATACCTCTGGCGGGCTACAAGCTAGTAATAAAATTAAATAGGAAATGTTTGTCAATAAAGTTATATAACAACACAAAATTGCCCTCCCACGGGCACATTGTCAAGGAGTATTTTTGAGTTTATTTGCTTGTATGAATGATCATCTGCTCCAGTGGGGGTTTAATTGGTATGTTACGTTGTGAGCTGTGTAAGCTTGCGCTGTGGTAATTTTGCCACAAGCGATGTGAGCTGGAATTCACCAAGCTGCAAGCTATATACG
Organism: Oreohelix idahoensis; assembly: GCA_024509875.1. Lineage (NCBI taxonomy): Eukaryota > Metazoa > Mollusca > Gastropoda > Stylommatophora > Oreohelicidae > Oreohelix > Oreohelix idahoensis. The sequence goes on along the minus strand of JAMPIV010006880.1, from coordinate 139,878 downwards.
ATTGCGTGATGCTCAGTGAAGTGTGGAAGAGTTTCACGTGTTTTGGTAAACATGAATGGGAGACCTATGAAGACATGACATGCAGAGTTCTTCAGAGATGGAAATATACATGCCTAAAGTTACATTTACAAATGTGAGACAAAAACATACAACAAAACAACTCAAAAATCAAACCTAATGGGCCATCAAGTGTTATATATAGTCTAAATGTATGTATGGCGTGGAGGCATTGAGCATAGACACTGAACAAAGAGTTGGAAGAAAGAATTAAGGCTCCTGAGAAGTGGATATACAGAAAAATGGGGAGCGTCTCATGGAAAGAGAAGAAAGCAAATAAAAAGGTCAAGGACAATCAAGGAATGAAAAGAGAATTAATGAAAGAGATCAAACATAGCTAAAATATGTTGACCGTTAAACAAATAAAATAAATAAATATATAACTTTGTGAAGACTTTAATGGAAGGAAAAGTGGAAGGTAAACGTGTAAGAGGAAGGCAACGCTTTAAGCTGGAAGATAGAATCAAGAGATCGACAAGAAAGTCTATTGTTGTGGAGAAGGCACCTGATGATGATAAGCAGGTTTATGACTTTGAAGACTTAGTGCGGCATATTCGCCGTCCAAATATTACGGTAAGTATGTGTGACAGTATTGCCTCCCCTGCTTTACAGTAGTGGCACAACAGAGGCCAAAACTCAAGAATATCTAATATGGGCTTCAAAGGTGTCTACCTTCGCACAATATTACTCTTGTCAGATATGTAGAAAAAAGGTTAAAGACGCTTCTCGTACCACAAAGTGGTGTCCACAAGTGTTATGATTAAAATTCATAACGATAATGTAGGTATTATAGTTAGCTAGACGTGGCCCCTGTTCTGATAATTTTATACGGGCTTACTTACTAATAAAGGAAGTGACGTCATACCGATAAGGTATGAAGCAGACGTGAAGATTTAAAGCTGAGGTGGGTGATTTCTGCTAGAGGAGATGCGGCTTGTGTTTGAATGTGAGCTGACGTATGTGTATTGAGCTCCTGCAGTCTACTGTAATTTTCCTACATCATTCCATCACTAGGGCACCAAGATACTTTGGTGAGGTGTCCCTAGTCTATTCTATTCAGGAATCATATATAGTTACGAAGATGTTAAGTGTACAATGAGAATAAAGACCGTACGATTGCCATTGACTAGCGTTTGATAGTGAACGGACTGGACGACTGCCTATTACTGCATTTGCCATTGGGCCTATATTCAATTATCATGGAGCTTTGTGTCCAGTACAATAAACTCCGTATTGTAAATTGTGAAGGAGGTTTTTGTCAGCTCACTGACGTATGATGATACGTGTTGTTGGACTACCCCTAGTGTGTATTTTGGCCACGGAGACCTTCTCCGAACTTTATTTATATTACGGCACGCATAAACAATATGTTCAGATAAGCGAAAACAATGCTGCATGTGAATGAGCACGTTAAATCTAGAATCTGCCGACAACTTTTGTGAAGGATTAAGCAATGGTTTACGTTAGCTCGTTTAAGCCCCCACCTCTGATTAGCTAACTGGAATTCTTATTTTTCTGGAATAACTTAGTTTAGAGTGTGTATAGTAAATTGACTGAGACAAACATGCACTAACTTTAAAATGATTAAATCGAAGTTAAATTTATAAAATTACAAATAACGCAATTTAATAATCACTTAAGTTTTAACAGTTTGAAAATAATTGTATAGTTATGGATCAAGAAACATTATCATCACGGTCGTGATGGAAGGTAAATTGTTACAAGAAGTTCAAGTGGCATCATATATTGAACTTATCTGCCAATGACAATCTGCTCCTTCTGATTGGTTGGTTCTTTTAACACTGCTCACACTCGTCGCTGGTCAAGGTAGTCGGGTGTAGCTCGTTTCCTAGAAATGTCAGGGAGAGTCTACAAATGTGGTACCTTGTCTTAAAGCTCAGGTCACTGTTCCCTTCTTGTTCCAGAGATAGTACTTTCTGTTGGTACCACCCATAACAATGGTAAAGAATAGAGACGAAACGCTCTTATGAGAACTACGTTTTCCAGCCCATGGTCATGAGTCACTATCTTTCCATTCTACCATCCCATTTAACTCAGCATTTATCCTCGATGAGAATTAAATTTAATCCCTGTGGATAAAACATTCTTTACATTTAAATTGAATAGCTTTAGCTTTACATTACATTTAAATGCAAAGATTAGAAATACAGATATACTATGTTTACATATACATCTCCACTGTTTTGAAAAGTTTGAAATTTCCATTACTTTTAATATGAATATTTTCACATAGACATTTACACTGGTTTGAAACTGTAAGTATTATACTTATAATGTATATCATTTCTTCATCTTTTCCTCCCTGCTGCATATGGAACATGGGACTACTTTATGCTGTTAGTTCTCTTTACGAAGCTAGCAATAAAGCAATCACCAGCCTTTGGCAGTGGTGGTTCACGAAATCATCATTCTATACTCTAAAATTGCCAGCCTCAAATAACTATGACATCTAGTAGCGATTTTTACATATTAAAATTCACTTGGCAATATAATATACATGTTAGTTCACATGTTAGTAATGAAATATAGAATGTAAAATCACAACTTGCGTCAATCCTGGCTCACATGCGTTTTTGCTCAGATGAATAAAAGAGACTTGAACCGCATCTTACACGCGTCTGGGGTGTCGTTAATATAATAAGTTCCCTCTCTAACTTTGTGTGTTTCTTCAGTTTCCAGACAGCGGCTTTCCTTTTTAAATTGATAGAGATTTTCTGTGATGTTTTTGTAAGTCCTGATAAATACTGAAATAAAAGGTGTCCGATCTGACAAAATGGAATTCTGAATTCTAAGCTTCACTCTGGCAAGGTCTTGTGCCTTGGCAAGCGATCTTTACAGTAGTTTTTACTGACTGAAGAGCCAGGTATGTCCACTGCCTTCCCACGCATTGTTTGTTATGAAGCCCAGATGATCAGCCAATCTGATTTGAATATTTTGCATGACTCATGTAGTGCAAAATTTCAACCATTACTTTTCTGAAAATTAGCTGTAAACATCCGATTGCCCTGTGTACCGACTCATGAACACGTCGTTCTATCTATCTATCTATTTATCTATATATCTATCTATTTAGCTATCTATCTGTGATAGGGTGGGTGAGATGATGATGATGTTGTTGTGATATGTGATCACTTTCTTGCACACTCGCAGCCGAGCGAATAAACAATAAAACTCTGATTCTTAGGCAGGGGCTGTATTTATTCATACAACCCTGTCAGTGACTCTAACCCACAAAGCAAACATTAAACAAATAAAACAAAGCAAACAAAACATTAAACAAGTAAGCAAACAAACAAAACCCCCAGCCAGTGCTCGATTGCTAATCTGAAGACGCAACCAAAACAACGACTTGTTAAAATCATAATAGTTAAATAATGAGAAACACCGTGCTCTCACCTGTCAAACTGTCCTTCTTCCACGCTACGTGAAACATTCAATTATCATGCACAGACACACACACTCACAATTGCATGTCGTCCAATGAGATTAGTATGGTATTGTGCATGAGGCTGGCAATCTCACCACGAAACACAGATTGCTACCGAAACCACTACTGCACGAGCATATGATTACTTTGTGTGGTCTCCATGCGGATGCCAGCCACCATGGTGGCCATATGCTCTATGAGGAGCGAGAAGAGACATAATTTGTTCCCAAGTGGACCCACGTGCTCTCATAAATTATCAGACACATAACAATAATGAAATAATAATGAAATATGCATACAATAGAATTAAACAAAATGTACAACCAATACTCTCATTAATGAGAATAAGCTACTACCTCGCAACCGGTCCAGATCAATATTCATCCCTGCACACTGAAGCATGTCGTATATGTCGACTGATGATTGGGAAATCATCATATAAAACACATTGTTACAGAAACAACCACTGCAATAGCATAACAATGCTTCATGTGGGCTTGTGATGGACACCAGTTACATTGGTGTTTCCCCACTCCGCTCAACTTTGTGCTCGCAGCGTAGTAATCTGACCATGCAAATAACACTCGATAAATTCTATAGAAACACATAATCAACACAACTATTTCAAGGCTTTATTGTGGCCTAGTAATATGTCTTCCTCTTGAAGATGTTGTGGTAGAAAGGCACTGAACCACGGAAACAATGAGGATGACAAGATGGCGCTGTCACATATCTATTCATCTATCTGCCTGTCTGTCTGTTTATCTATCTACCTATCTAACTTTTAGTGTGCCAGTCTCTCCGTCCATCTGTCTCTCTATTTACCTGACTGTCCATCTCTGATATCTGAGCGTCAATGTTACCATCTGTCTATCAGTATTTGTATCTGTCTATCTAGATGTCACAAGATGGATTTTGAGGGTGACCTCTTTTCGATCTCTTTTTTACTACGGGAATAATCAGTTACATTTTGTACTGATTTTATTGCGAATTTTTTCGAGTCGCACCCGTTTCTTTCTCTGTCCTCTGTAGCAGATATTTTGGATTATGCTTCTTACACCCCTCTTAGAGGTAAGTCAACACGTCTGTTTGTTACCCGTCTCTTCTCTAAACATTTGAAGGAGCAGGATAATATTATCGAAAACCATGTTGGTTAATATCGTCAGCGGCCGACATCAGACATCAGCTTAACACTAAAATCACTCAGCGTATTTGCTTAATTGCTGATAAGGCCAGTATGCGCTCGTCACGGGATGACACAGTTTGGACAGACAGGACTGACAAGATTACTTTCGATAGAGTAATAAAATGTTACATCTCACACACAATGCTGGGAGAGTTTACCGATATGTTTATGAGTTATTGCACAAGGCATCGGATGGTTGATTACAATATATGGGAAACGTGACCTTTGCATCACGCACAAAATTATTCCATGTAGGAATATTTTAAAATTACCCCTCCCAACATTTTTGTTTGAAATGATTGAAACCCTGAGCAGCTCCAAAACAAACAGATGCGGGGGTAGGACAAGCATGTAACATGACACGTTTCAGTGTCATTTTACTGTGAGAATTGCTTCCCAAAGACACCAGACTTGCCAATAGTTAGAATCAGGATTCTATCTTATCAGACCCCGGATAATCTCAGACTTTGAAAGTGGCATCACTCCACCTGAGGATATTGTTATATTCTCAGACTCAAAATCAGCACTCCAAGCCCTAGAAAGCAAAATGTCCCCTAACATTAATAACATCTGTAGATTTATTGACCAACTGTTCACTTCCTATTGCGTCGAAGTTACACTCCAGTGGATCCCAGGGCATGTCGGAGTCCCAGGAAATGAAAAAGCCGACAAACTATCCAAAAGAGGAGCAGCACTGCCCCAGTTCCCATCAAGTACCACACTGCAAACCTGCCAACAGATCCTGAGAAACAATTATAGGGAAGAATGGCTAAACCAATGGGCTTCCTCCCAGACAGGGCGGCTATTCTTCAAACATCGAGCTAAACCAAACCCTTAAGATCCAGTTAAACAACTGAAAAGAAGAGATCAGAGTCTAATTTTCCAGCTGAGAACAGGCCATGCCCCTGTCAATAAACATTTAAATAGAATAGACCCACTACGTGAACCAAACTGTAGGCACTGCCACCACCATGAGGAATCAGTTGAACACCTACTGTTACAGTGCCCAAGACTAACAGACCTGCGACGCCAACTACTCCCATCGCACCCAACCATCCACAATACACTCTACACATCATCACAGCAACTGAGGAAGACTTGCACCTTTGTCAGAGAGGCAATGGGCAGTCAAGAGCTACCTGCTCACAGCTAAAGGGATTATATCATCATCATCATCTTATCAGACCGGAAATCTTTTATTGGAGTATTCATACGGACTTACAAAACAGCCCAAGAAAACTCTATCAATTAAATAAGGAAAAGCGAAATATCTGAGGAAACTGAAACACATGGAGCCATAGAGGGAATAATCTTATAAAAGTAACGACCCACAAGAACACGTGTAAGAGGCCTAATCTAGTGCCTTAATTTCATTTATCTGAGCAAAACGTCTGTGAGCCAGGATTAGCGTAAGTTATCATTTTACATTCTATATTGTTCATTACTAACATGTGACCTAATATGTATATATTACCATGTGAATTTTAATAAATGAAAATAGTATGTGGATGTCCAAGTCATTTGATGCTGGCAGCCTCAGCGTATAGAAGGATGATTTCATGAACCACCACTGCAAGGGCTGGTGACAGCTTTATCGCTAGTTTCTTAAAGCGAACTTAAAACATAAGGTAGTCCCAAGTTCCATATATAGCAGGGGGAGACAGATGAAAGAAATGATCTTTTCAGTCAGTGTAAATGTAAATAAAAACAGATTCAGTTTATATTGTGAATACTTTTTAAACATATTCTAAATGTACTATTAACCTTTTCATTTTAAATGTAAAATACGGATAAAGCTATTCAATTTAAATGTAAAGAAAGTTTATCTCGAGGGATTAATTTTATTTCTCATCGAGGATAAATTCTGACATATATGGGATGGTAGAATAGGAGAAAGGGGACACTTAAGTATGTGTCAGGAAACGCAATACCCAAGAGAGCGTTTCGTTTCTATTCTTTTACCATAGTTGTTTGTGGTGGTAGCAGTGAAGGTACTAATCCGTGGAACAAAATAAGGGTAGAAGTGGACTAACACAGACATGCTGGACCAGCTTGGCAGTTACTCCTTGATTGTTCTGAGAACGTGCTGCACCTTTAAGCTTAACCAGAGACGTGAGAACTCATGTAACCTATCTGCACAGACCCCATCATCGGGAGCAGATACTACTATTGGCAGCTAAGTGAAACCTATAAGCTGCCAAAGTGAACGTTTTTCATAAAATCTACTATTATTCAATGATGAACATTTTATTTTAAACTATTCAATTATGTTAACCCTCGTTAAAACTAAATGATTATTAAACTTGTTACTTGTAATTATACAAATTTAACTTTGATTTAATCATTTTAAATGTACTGCGTGTTTGTCTCAGTCAATTCACTATACACACTCTAAACAAAGCTAACCAGAATGATAAGATTTCCACTGAGTAAATCAGATTGGGAGCTTGATGAACTGACAAAAAATAATTTATAAATCCATCACAAACGTTGTTTTTCAGATCATAGAATTAACGTTCTCGCTAATGCTGCATTGTTTTCGCTTTTCTGAATATTGTGTGGAAATTCCCTCGGGATAGAAGCGTCATTAACTTTCTATCTACAACTCTGCCAAGAGTAATCTTCTGCGAAGTTAGGCACCTTTGACGACCCACTTTAGATACTTATGAGTTTTGGCCACGGTTGGACCACTACTGCAAAGCAGGGGAGGCAAGGTTGTACTAATCTGGGACTGCAACTGAGAAATATAAATATAATCTAGTGAAATCGGAAACACAAATCAGACTGCATCGTTTCGTCAAATTAGCAACTCCCAGGATCCAGAGAGAGATCGGACAAATATTCCAGAATTAAAAGTGATAGATTAAAGAATGTGGCCGTTTTTGTAACTTAAAAGAGAGCCCGCAATTTTAAATACCAACACTGGAAACTTAAAGAATCAGAGCACCCGTCATAAGAGAAATAATAAAATTTCCCCGACCAAGTGTTCGAAGCATCTAATCAAAGTTTCTATGTCAATTCTACTGTGCCAGGCGATTGTTTCCCAAGTAATTTGGGGTACGTTGTGAACATTTCAGTCCCAAATTAAGTCTCAGTGAAGATAATTTTTTTTAAAGCCTCGCTGATTGGATGCGATTCTGGCCAACCTGATAGCATATCTATTATATGTAGTATATATTTATTCTCAATTAATGTTGTTGCATAAGATCCAGATATATCCATGCTGATCTTCTCCATCGTATAATTTGGCGTGTCCATCTCTTGAGCGGGATACTTCAAAGCTCTCCATTTCCGTGTTTTACATGTGATGCACTGGTCCACATACAATACTATATCACTGTTCATCATGTGCCAATAATATCTCTTTTTAATGACGTCCAACGTCTTGTCTCTCCCCATGTGACCGTTATCGTCATGATAAGCCTTGCGCCCTTTCCTTACAAAATGTTTTGGAATATATTTCCTCAGCAAACCATCTCCTTTTAGGTTAATGTATTCCGTCACACTATCAAGAGGGTTTATCCTCGAAGTTCTTCGCTTCTTTATCCTCATTCCATATCTTTCTTTTCATCCGTCTAATCTCTGGATCTTTGTCTTGTTCCTTCTTGAAGTCGATAACTTTCAGTTGTAAATCTTCTTCCGAATAATCTTCATCCGTTCCCGATATTGACTGCGTCTCCATTCTGTTAGAATGTATTTATTGACCTGTTTGAATCAATCATCTATCTCTGGCGTATCATCCCCTTCTATTGTCATCCCTTTCTGGTATGGTATTCTTGACAATAGATCCGCGCATGTATTGTGGGTACCTTTGATGTACTCTATTTTCATGTTATAGCTTTGTAGGTTCAACGCCCACGTTTGCAATTTCCTTGGCTGATCTTTCGCTTTGATTAACCATGTCACTAGTGGCTGATGGTTACAATGGTTAACGCCCTTTCTGCGTTCTATGCTTACGACCTTCTATCTTAGAGACTATAAACTCCGTTACATCACCCTCCCCGTTTTCAGGGACAAGTCGCTGACGAAATTACGTGCCTGACAGCTAGCCACCCCCCCCCCCCCCCCATCCTCTTTTAAAAGGAAGACAGAGATATGCATGCTGTATCGACAGTGCTTGAAACAAAGACAGGTAGGCGTGGCTAAACCAGAAATTAAACAGATGGCGGAATGCATGGCTGTATGCGCGATAATCTGGACATGCTAATTTAAGGACACACGTGGAACCCACTTTTGCGATTTTGATTTCAACAAAAAGAGAGGCGCAGGTGAGATTAAAATGTAGCTTCAATTTCATTTGTCACAGTAGGCGATCCCTCTCCTGTGCACCTAACACATTCCAACGTGACATGGTGGTGGCAGCACTAGAGATAAATGCCAGATCTGTGACACCATATGTATCCCCTGGTTTATTTGTCAGTCTAGTTGGGCGTCCATCATTCAAGATGGTAAGGCTCATGTTAAGTACTGCCTGGCTCAAAGCTATACCATGCCTATTTTCTGTGATGTTTCCCACTCCTTGGATACAGCAGTGCTATTGCCAGCAAACACCTTATGTTAGAATCTTCAGACAATTTCGCCAGAAAATTCAAACTACTGTCTTCTGTAAGATGGTCGACATGGGCATATAAATTGTAGACTCGCCACTACTGACCGCCTATATTCACAGCAATCCCCTGCAATTCCGCATCCTCTCTAGTTTGGCAACTCATATCCAGCCACGTATGAAGTAGCTCATGTTTTACATATATAGCTTGCCCTCGTCTACCAGGCCCACATGGATTGGAGTAAGATCTATAGCCTGGACAATTGATAACACTATTGGCTTACAAAATTGTCTCCTGGATCATGAGGATATCGAAATTGTAGGTGATTGTTTGTTTGTTTTTTTTTTTTTCGTACGCCCGCTAATACTCGAGGCGAAATCTCAGGTTATTATTTATGTCTAACCTGACATTGATTTTTACGTGAGTATCCCTTTATTTCTTGTACAGAGACAGGTGTCCCTCGCCATACAGGCAAATACTCGCCGATTTCGGAGGTACCCATTGCAGCTGGGTCGGCTCAGGAGCCGCCAGTCCCTGGTCGACGACACTCCTTCAAATGTCCTCGCCAGGTCTCGAGTTAATCCAGTCCAAATCCCGGTCGACGAAAAATCCTCAAATGCCGTCGCCCGGGTTTGATCCTGTATCACCCGGTCGCCAGAGCGGTGTTGTAACCACTACGCTAGCGCGGCTCCCGTGATTGTTTGTAAAATGCGGCCCGTTGATTGGCACTTCGACGATTCCAGCATCATATATATGCACATACTTCATCGAGAGGCGATCTGCTTTCTTTTTGAACTTTCTCTTTCTTGCCCTTCTTTTTCTCTCTCTCTCTAACTCTTCTCTCCCCTACTTCTCCTTCTGCATTTGTATTTCCTCATTTCATTTGCTGCAGGTATCGACGACAAAGCACGATCTCCGTAGCTCCCGCGAAGATTCCGGATAGTTAAAGTACTCATGGTGTATTTGTAATAAATGGTGGAATTATTCGGTCACCCAAGATCCACCATACCAGGAAAGAGGCAAGGAATGTCCTTATGGAGCACATCTGCCTATTGCCGCCCCGCTCACCCTCCAGACAGCCAATGTTCGCGACTGCTTACCCAGCAGTCGTTCAGTCTCTCGGCACATTGGTCCACCTTAGTCTTGGAGTCATTCATGTGACAGGGACCCAAGACGCATCAAAAGTGAGGAATGCAGTAAGCGACCCATAGCTTGACTGCCTGCGTCAGGGTCAGCGAACCAGAGCTGACCAAGACCTTACTCCACCTCCACGTGGTGATCCTGGAAACAGGCTGTATCACTGCAGTCTGGCTGAGGAGTAAAGATCGAAGAGGGAAGGCAAACCCGGTCCCAAAAATAGCCGTGCGGAAGTCGGATGTGTCGGCCGAAAGGCGCAAATACCGCAGCTTCGCTGTAAACGGACACAACGCAACCAACGTCCTTTTCAGGACGAACGAGGAAGAAGAAGAAGAATTCATGTGACAGTGAGGTTTGTTACCCCAGCATTATTCGTGCCAGTGAGATAAGGTCATACATTTTTAGTAGGACCAATCACAATCATTGACGGTGACAAGAGCTCACATCACTGACGAGCTAACGATATGTTTAGATTTTAAAAGAGAGCTTTTCCAGATAGACGACCTCGGAGAAGGTTGTGTTTTTACTTGTGAGTTGTGGAGAAGCCATGTTTATGAACATTTCATCTATGCAGAACCACATAGGTATTTCTGAGTGTTAGTTCCTGAAGTTATTCAGAACGAAGATATAGTGTATTAAACTTTAGTGTTATTATTCACACGACAGAATATAAGCGGTATCTATATTTCTGTACTAGGAGGAAGACTATTTAAAGTACTCGTAGTAACACAGGTAAGTACATCACGATTTAATTCTGTCCCCAGCTAGAATTGATTTTTATTAAAGGAAGAAAACCAAGAAACATCCACAGATGTATTGAAGTTTCATCATCTGAAGAAAATAGCACCTTTAAGTATTATAGGTAAAAGGCGCAACTACTTGTACTGAAAAGTTGTGGAAGCAAAGGTGAAAGTGACCTAGATCGTGAGTTGCACGCGATTTTTGGGTAACTCACACAATTACGGAGAGAGAAAGCAAAATACGATCACTACGGTAAACTACCTTCACAACAAAGATTATTGATTTGATTTCCAGCTACATTTGTTTATTTATGTATTTCTGTAAATAAACCTTAATGTATGACTCAGCCGAGTTATGCAGATTTGTCGAATTGAATGCAAAATTACAACACGGTTAGTAAGTACACCACTATGCATCTTAACAACAACTAACGAGAGAAGAACGAACCTCGCGTAGCCATACAAGAATCTACATCTCTTGCGGGCGGCAAGTAACACACTTGATGGACATTGACGGAAAAAAAGATATAATACTAATATAAAACGGTCACATAATATTAATTGGCACCGTGACCAACTCTCGAGGTGCACCCATAACACAGAAAGACGACCATATATAGGATAGATATATACGAAGAGTACCCATAACATAAGAACGAAACAACGAAACTTGTTGAAATATTGAAATGGATTTTAATCATGACCAAGTACTACAACAACAACAAATGTTGGCCCAGCAACTACAACAACAAATGTTAGCCCAACAGCAGGCCCAACAGATAGCACAAATGCAACATCAACAACCATTGATTAACCTGCAATAGTTCCCTTACCTTCGGAGTTGAATCACAATATGGCAGCATTACAGCGCATTACTGACACGGTCAGTAATGTAGATCACTAGGCAAAATATACCTAAATTCCCTCTGTGATCATCCTTTTTGGTAGAGAGCCCAGGTTCGAATCACATCCTGAAAACGAACACATGGAAATTGGCCATTCTCGTCAACAGTAGAGAAGGAATGACAGTTATAAAAATCACTATCACCACAGACAGGACCACCAACAGCACGAGTATAGAAATATTGATTATACACCACTACCCAGACCACAACAGATTCATAATGTATCCCAGATACTTTGTTACAATTGTCGCATCATCATCATCATAACCCTCCACTCCCAAAGGAGCATAGACCTTCAACAAACACATGCCAAATCCTCCTGTCACGTGCCATCATCTCAAGTTCTTTCTACGTTCTCCTCATCATTTTCACCTCTGTTTCCAGCTCTCTTCTCCATGTGCGTCTTGGTCTACCTCTGCCTCTCTTGCCCTTGGGGTTCCAGAACAAGGACTGCCTTGTAATGCTTTCAACAGGTTTCCTCAGTGTGTGTCCTATCCATCGCAATCGTCTTCTTCTCATCTCTTGTTCATCTGAATACGGTTATGGGACAGAAGAGACAAGTCATCAGCAAAATCCAGATCATCCAACTGCTTAGTCCGAGTCCACTGGATTTCATTTCTGTTGTGTGTTGTCGATGATCTCATAATCCAGTCTATTGCTAGTAAGAAAAGAAATGGAGACAAGAGTCATCCCTGTCGAGCTCTTGTTCTTATCCCAAACGGTTCTGTAAGCTGTCCTTTGTGAAAACTCTGCATGTCATGTTTTCATATGTTTTCTTTATTAAATTAATGATCTTCAGGTGAACTCCATAATGCCTCATCAATTTCCAAAGTGATTCTCTGTCTACACTGTCAAATGCCTTTTCGTAGTCCACAAATCTGATGTATAATGGTGAATTTCATTCCAGACTTTGTTCAACTATTATTCTTAAAGTTGCTATCTGGTCTGTACAGCATCTGTTTTGTCTAAAACCTCTTGTTCATCTCTCAGTTTCTTGTCTATGGACTCTTTTAATCTCTCAAGGATAATCCTGTTTAATAATTTTCCTGGCACTGATAGTAACATTATTCCTCTATAATTTGTGCACTCTTGTAAATTTTCCTTCTTAGGCAACTGTTACACCCCCCTAAAGATACGCCCATGGAAAGTCATGTGATATCGCCAATCACTGATATGGCGACACTGATAACGTATTGTTTGGTGAATACGGTAAGGGTGTCTATTGAATTATCTCCTAACGTTACTGTTGTGTTGTGGATCTGGTAATGTCTACAGTTGATACCTACATATACGCCACACAGGCAAACACTGTAGAAGTCTACTGGTAAGCGATGCTCAGGTTCTCGATACAAATAGACCACGCCCACTCCGGGGCTATTTCTAAATACGTGTTAAGTTCCCTGTCACACTTGTAATATTAAGTGCGTGTGTTGGTTTAGTCGTTTACACTACAGGTACGTACACAAGAGTCATGGATGGTTGTAAACGACTGGTGACATTTCATATGGGTTTATTCACGTCACAACACATTGATGAAATACACATAGAATACCGTTCACAGCACAACACAAGATATAAATTACCACATAAGAACTGCGCACTCGGCAGCTACAATGATATCATGATTCATGGCCTAAAGTACTCTTATTAAACTCAGCGCTATAAAGAATCCTCAATAACAATCCTCTCACAGGAGCTATCATGATTCATGGCCTAAAGTACTGTAATTAAACTCAGCGCTATAAAGAATCCTCAATAACAATCCTCTCACAGGAGCTATCATGATTCATGGCCTAAAGTACTCTTATTAAACTCAGCGCTATAAAGAATCCTCAATAACAATCCTCTCACAGGAGCTATCATGATTCATGGCCTAAAGTACTCTTATTAAACTCAGCGCTATAAAGAATCCTCAATAACAATCCTCTCACAGGAGCTATCATGATTCATGGCCTAAAGTACTGTACACTGCAGTTATAAACACTTCCACAATAATTAAAACTGCAGTTTCATACTACGCTGTACCCACAGCGAAAAATCCGTCGACATTTTAAATTCAGCACTGTACAGGCATTTCACACTTCCCAAAAACACTGTCTTCCTACCCGGTCAAAACGCCCGGAACACTCTCCCCATATAACACACTCGTCCCGCTCAAAAGCAGACACGAGAGTTCCTCACGGTCAACACAACTCAGTCAACCAATCATCTGCGGGCTAGCCGCGAGCTATTCTCACTCCGTTCAAAACATTACAGAATAAATATATCAGCGCTTTTCACGCTGTCTGTAATCTGTCTCTCGAAACTATCACGAGATACTCTCTAAATAATTCGATAGCTAACAAGCAACTAAGTGCTATAACTCAAAATCTATTTCAACTACTAACATACTCCAGTTTACTTCCCCTTACACCAGTTCTATTCTTAACATCTTACCTCACCCCCAGAGAAAAAAAATTGATTCTATCAATTTTTTGACAAATACATCCCCCAAAAAATAAAAAGGACAATGAATCTCTAACATATGTGTCTAAGAATTACCTTAAGTTCAGTCACAATAAGACATCTACAAAATATAAGCATTAAGTGAAATGTAAAAATAAAGTATCCAATGTAATCAATTAAGCATACCAAAAAATAATGCATTACAAAACCAAGTTAAGTAAATACAGCACAACTAAATAGGAAACAACCGATAGTACAAGAAAAGACAAGATCAAGCAAACGAAAAAGTGATCCGTAATAAAAGTAAGTATGAAATTAGAATATGAGGAAAAACAATAATATTACATTCAAACAATTTGTTATATGTAAAATAATTACAAATATCACAAGTAGCTACACTATATTAAGTTATACCATTAAAGTAACAATACATAGAATGAAAGTTTAAGAAGCGAAAGAAGAAGTATACAAGGAAAATGAAGTGAAACGTAAATAAAGCACGAAATGTAAACAAAATATGAAACCATACTGAAAAGACAATAGAAAAGAAAGAATGGAATGAAGAATAATCAACAAAGACAGATAGAAAGCAAAAGGTATGAATATAGAGAACGTTGATAAAAATATATACTAATAACAATTTAGATCAACAACGTATTTCAAAATACATACAAACACGATCGAAAAGCACAAAACAAAATAACAAAGTATTCCTATACTAATACTACAAAAATAGTTTATAACTAAACCAAACATAATCAGTAATTTAAACAAGTTATACAAGTTATACATAATCAACAATAAATTATCGACACCACACAAAAAAGTGATAGCATTGCTATAAGACCAACGCATAATCAAGCGCTAATACAACATAACATCCAAAAAACAAACAAAAAACTTTCTTTAAAGAACTAACATTACTCTACATATCAAACATAGCACATAGTCAAACGCTAGGCATACACAAAAACAAAAATAAAAAATTACAATGTCTGGGAAAAAAAATATTTTCCAAAAAATACAGTACAAAAATATTTCGTAATGCTAAGTTACATAAAAATAGTATTTTAATTTAATTAATTCAAATCTATAATTAACAAATTAACAAAAAACTAGCTTTAGCAAAATGAGAGACATATAACAATTCCTGCATCTAAGCAAACACTACACAACACGTGTAAGTTTTTTTTTTTTTAAATACGTCACAGAGAAACACATAGAAAAACACACTATTACCAAAATACAAGTTTGCAAATACATGAAAACAACGTAATGTATGTTAAGCAAGTGCTTAAATCAGATCTCTAGATTTCTCAATCCAATAACAATATCAGCAACCGCTGTTAATTTTCTCTATACAGTTCAATTTAAACTTTTAAATATTTTCGGCTGACAATGACGTTCAGCTTAGCTACAGTGTTATATAGTTAATAATTTATATCTATCTCCATCTGATATATTAAAAATAACTATTGTAACATTCCAACTAATGAGTATGTGCATAGGGCTGGCAAACTCATCATGTACAAAACTATTCTACCCAACACATCTGTAAAACAAAACCAAAAAAAAAACTGCAAGTTCTACACCAGAGTATAAAAAATAGGCATAAGTTTGTAACCAGTAAGGTTAAATATAAATCTGCTCATTGCATTCATGAATAGTAAACAACACGTCACTACCATCTAACACACTACATATTATCCAAAACACAATAGTATAAAAATAGCATCGAAATGAACTAATTTATAATTAAAACAGTCAAACATATAAAAAAAACAATAGACATCAAATGATGCGTAAAGATGATGATCAAAATATAACACCCTATAATGATCTATGCAATAGAATACATTAACATCTACTGTCCTAATAAACAAACAAAACAAAAATCAAACGCAAACAAAAATCTCCATAGGTCTTGCCGACATCTCATAAACACTAGGGGTAAAACGTCGAATCATGGTTAGCACGCTGATATGTTCTGCTTGAGAAAACACTCGCTCGGGCACAATGTTGACCTATATTCTTGCCGCTACCGTAAACAGCCGTTAACGTAAACAGGAGCGCTGACCCATATCAAGAAGTCGCCTCTGTTCAAAAAATACAAATGAAAATTCCATTTTAATGAATGGTGAAATTTACTACGAACAACGGAGAGGTTAAACAAACAATTACCCCGCACTGTGGTCTGTGTGGTAATCTGGTCACCCCACGATGTCATCGACTCTTCGTTTAAGTTCACAACAACGTGCTGCTCTTTCAAAATCAGAAACATAACAAGCAGTAGTATTTGTGACATCATTATCATTGCTACTTTGCTTAATAACAATGCTTCTAGGCTCATGTCGAGCAAAATTAGCATAATTGCTCTTATTATTCGTCGTTTGATCAAAATATTTATCATCATTTCCTCTTTGTTTGAGACTATTATTATGTCTATAATCCCAGTTAGACTTGTTATGATTAACGTTTCTACTCCGCACAAAAAATCTGTCAGAAAAATTATTGCACGATTGAAAACTCTTCTTGTATTTGTCTGTACCATTATTTTCAAAATTCTGAGAATTAAACTGTTGAGATACATTAACTTGTCTCTTATCTCTCTGAGAAGGAAAATTATTATCATATGAATTTCCTTGGTACTTTCTAACCTTAGAAACATCTCTCCTACAAAAACTCTTTCCATTCTTTTCTTTGACAATATGCTTGTTTGCAGTATCATCTGCAGATCTATAAGTATCTTTATCGTTACGCCTATAATGGGTTTCATCCTTGGAACCACTACTTATAACTTTATCCCTTGTTATCATCTTCTGAGAACCTCCAAAATCAGTTACTCGTTTAATCTTTGGGCTTTTAGCTTGAAATCTATCAGGACTGACTGTTACCTTATCATTCTCTCTATTACACTTCCGCCAAGATTCGTTGCTATTGGAAGCAGAATCAAAAGACCTTCGAAAGTTATATTTTCCTCGAAAAGATATTTGTCTATCACATCTAACCTTTCTATCCGCAAAGATTGTATCGGGCTGGATCTTTGCTTTTTTTCTTGTTGGTAAACACCCTTCTGTCTAGTATTGTCAACATTGACAGTAGACCATATTCCGCTGTTTAAAATAACATCGAGTAGACCCTGTACCCTTTTTGTACTTTCTGCAATTTCAACATTTTTTTGTGAAATTTCTTCACTTAATTTCCTATTTAATTTGTCAAATGTCAAAACTTTACTTCTCTCCTCTGTTAACAATCTCTCAATCTTAATCATCTTCTCTCTCTCAGTCGTTAACTCTTCTAATCTCTCTTTTTCATCCATTTCTTTATTTGCATCAATTCGTCGTGCCTCAATTTGACTATCATCATTATCCATAAGTACATCATCTTTCTTCGGAAATTCTGTATACTTTTCTTTCATTTGGTGACTAAAATTCGCATTGTCACTTAACAGCCTAATAAATGTTTCATTACATAATTTCTCACATTTCTTGGCCTGAACTTTCAATTTCTCATGTATCTCTTTCTTTTTTTTAACTTCTCGAGTGAGATTACCCACTTCATCATCTTTGTCTTTCACCCGAATTTCCAACTCTTTGTTCTTGTTCAATGCTGCATTTAACGCCGCATGTACTTTAGTAAGTTCCGTGTTTGACTTATCTAACTCATTTTCGAGTTTAGAGACTGTTTCGTGTAGTTTACTCACTTCAGTAGTAACTTTTAAACAATTGTCCCTTTCCCGTAGGGCACTCTGTTTGTTGACTTTTATTTGTTTCTCACTTCCTAATTCCTTTTTCTGCTCATCAGGAATACCGTTGTGGATCATTTTGAATATATTTTGCATTATCTGTCCGTGTTCAAGTTCAATATACTGTTGTAAAAACACACGAAGGTGCTGTAGCAAATCAATCAAATCCTTAGCCATTATTGAATTACAAAGAAGCTTAAAGTTATGTTCAGCAAATAACTTTAGGGATACTGACACATTAACCAACAAATCGTCCATGATCCATACTCCAAGTCTTGGACCTCTCAATCCCTTTTCATCTCTACCTATTAACAATGCACTCTCCAACATAGGCCTTATATCTGCAGGATTATTATCAAAATCCATGGTGATTTAATCACTCAGTTAACTATATATCTATATCAGTATAATTATTAATGTCGCAAGTTTATGTTTCAAGAAGTTCTGACAATTACCCTTCCATTTCACACAGTTCAGTATGTATACCAAAAATATTATTCATAACTTTGTATCATCAATTCCTCTTCCATCTGAGGGAAGTCAACATATATCATACAACCATCAATACTTAGCATCAATACTAAATCCTAATAATATGTCTATATAGAATTAGACAACAAAAACAACAGATTTCAACAGTATAGGAGATGCAAAGCACAGGAAGGCTCGTTGACATAGTTAAGGCGACACAGTTCACACCACAAACATAACTACTTATCTTGAATGAAAATTCTTCTGTTCCTTTCCGTTAACACCCTGGATATCACAAAGTTCAATGGTAAAACAATCGACAACAGAAAGGCATTGGAACTTGACACCTTGATTCCGCTCAGGTCCTCGATTCAGCACGCTACGTGCTAACACACCGCACAGGAAAGCAGGAAATGGGTCACCGTCTGTCAATTTCGTTGAAAGAAGGTACACCACTCGTTCATACTGCCAGATGATTACTTGTACTGGTATACAGACGCCACTGTATATCATGACATCTCATAATCTTGAGTAATAAATTCCTTGACTTGCGAGTTGCGACTTGCGACTTGAGTTAACAGTTCCCAGTTTAACTGATACTGAATAAGTTTTCCTTGGGCCTGGATACAGCTCTCAAATGTGATGTCTGTCTTTCATATACTAACGCCACTCAGGCTACATGCTAACAGTTGTGAATTAATATCACGCGAATTTCGCGGGTATCTGATCCTATAAAACTAGCACACCACTGTTACACCCCCCTAAAGATACGCCCATGGAAAGTCATGTGATATCGCCAATCACTGATATGGCGACACTGATAACGTATTGTTTGGTGAATACGGTAAGGGTGTCTATTGAATTATCTGCTAACGTTACTGTTGTGTTGTGGATCTGGTAATGTCTACAGTTGATACCTACATATACGCCACACAGGCAAACACTGTAGAAGTCTACTGGTAAGCGATGCCCAGGTTCTCGATACAAATAGACCACGCCCACTCCGGGGCTATTTCTAAATACGTGTTAAGTTCCCTGTCACACTTGTAATATTAAGTGCGTGTGTTGGTTTAGTCGTTTACACCACAGGTACGTACACAAGAGTCATGGATGGTTGTAAACGACTGGTGACATTTCATATGGGTTTATTCACGTCACAACACATTGATGAAATACACATAGAATACCGTTCACAGCACAACACAAGATATAAATTACCACATAAGAACTGCGCACTCGGCAGCTACAATGATATCATGATTCATGGCCTAAAGTACTCTTATTAAACTCAGCGCTATAAAGAATCCTCAATAACAATCCTCTCACAGGAGCTATCATGATTCATGGCCTAAAGTACTGTAATTAAACTCAGCGCTATAAAGAATCCTCAATAACAATCCTCTCACAGGAGCTATCATGATTCATGGCCTAAAGTACTCTTATTAAACTCAGCACTATAAAGAATCCTCAATAACAATCCTCTCACAGGAGCTATCATGATTCATGGCCTAAAGTACTCTTATTAAACTCAGCGCTATAAAGAATCCTCAATAACAATCCTCTCACAGGAGCTATCATGATTCATGGCCTAAAGTACTGTACACTGCAGTTATAAACACTTCCACAATAATTAAAACTGCAGTTTCATACTACGCTGTACCCACAGCGAAAAATCCGTCGACATTTTAAATTCAGCACTGTACAGGCATTTCACACTTCCCAAAAACACTGTCTTCCTACCCGGTTAAAACGCCCGGAACACTCTCCCCAGATAACACACTCGTCCCGCTCAAAAGCAGACACGAGAGTTCCTCACGGTCAACACAACTCAGTCAACCAATCATCTGCGGGCTAGCCGCGAGCTATTCTCACTCCGTTCAAAACATTACAGAATAAATATATCAGCGCTTTTCACGCTGTCTGTAATCTGTCTCTCGAAACTATCACGAGATACTCTCTAAATAATTCGATAGCTAACAAGCAACTAAGTGCTATAACTCAAAATCTATTTCAACTACTAGCATACTCCAGTTTACTTCCCCTTACACCAGTTCTATTCTTAACAGCAACTTAACCAGATATTCTTCCTTCCATTCTGCTGGTATCTCTTCCTTTTCCCAGACTTTACCAAGTAATTTATGTACCATCTCTGTAGCCGTGTCGATATCTGCTTTTCTGGCAGCCGCTTTTCCATCTCTTAGAAGCTTTATGGCTTTGTTTATTTCTTCCTTCGTTGGTCTTTCAACTTTAATTTGTAGCTCTTCTTCTGCTGGCTGGATGTCCGGGGGGTTTTGTCGAGCTGGTCTATTGAGAAGGTCACCAAAATATTCTGCGCACCTCTTCATTTGCTCCTGTATATTGCTGAGCAGTTTCCCATTCTTGTCTTTTATGAGGCAACTTGTTTGCTTGTATTTCCTCGTTAGCTTCTTTGTGCTGCAACAGAGTTCTCTCATATTTCCTTTGGCTGCAGCATCTTCTGCCTCTCTTGCCAACTCTTCAATATACTTCCTCTTGTCTCTTTTGATACTTTTTTTACTTCTTTGTTTTCTTCTGTGTACACTTCTTGAGCCTTGGCTTTGGAACTTCTGGTTTTGCTTGTGTTTAAATCTGCTTTCTTGTTTTTTCTGTCTTTTATCTTATTGGTTGTTTCTGTTGTTATCCATGCCTTTTGATGTCTTTCCCTTTTCCCCAGTATTTCTTCACATGTCTCATTCCATACAGTTTCGACCTGCTGCCAACAGTCTTCTGTATTCTCTACATCTTCCAGCTGTTGGAGCACTTGGAATGTGTTGGATATTGTGACCGCAAATTTGTCTCTTGTTTCTTGATTTCTTAGATGTCTTACATTAAATTGTTGTCTATAACTTTGCATTGTTGCATATCTCTTGAGTTTCAATTTTACTTTGGCTATCAGAAGGTGGTGATCTGATGCCACATCTGCTCCTCTATATACCTTTACATCATGCAGTGATGATCTAAACTTCTTGTGTATGCATATATGATCAATCTGATTTTCTGTTCTATGGTCTGGTGATATCCAAAGCATATTGCCAGGGCATGTCAAGCAAGACCCAACAGCAACAAGATAAATAGTGTCTCCAAGCACTGGGATAGCCTTAACAACAGAACAAGACGTATAGCCGTCATAAACTTCAAAAGCGAAATAAGAAAATGAATAAAGTGGCAGATAAACAATGTGATGACAAGAAGGAAAAAACAATGTAGCATCACATTAGACAACGGACAGCAAGTACACATATGTCCAATATGGTTTGAAATGAGCACCAACATTGGGCAAAGTGAGAATGTCAGACGACCACTTCGAAATCTACGAACTATAAACATCGTACAGCTGAAAGTAGATGCAGCGACACAAACAGACAATAGAGCTACAGTTTCAGCATACAACCGGGACACAACTATCAAGACGAAGAAGGGAAATAGCAATGCAGTGTCAAGAAGAAACGAAGAAGTAAGAATTTATCACAGAAATAACATGAGAGTGGGAGCCGCGCTGGTGTAATGGTTAAGACGTTGCGCTAGCGACCAGGTTTTCAAGGTTCAAGCCCGGGAGCCGGCATTTGTAGGAGTGTCATCGACCGGGAATTTGACTGAATAACCTGCACGGCTCCTGCAGATAACCCCTCTGTGGATGGGAAGGAGCGAAGCTCCTGGCCGGGTTGGAAGGAAAGTCCACTGTTTCCCCAGCCTCGCAATGACGTGTCATTGGGCCAAAAGGGCTGGAAAGGTCGAGTGCCGCTGCTTAGGAAAAAAAACATGAGAGTCTACCCGCACTACACAGAAACAGTACATCGGTGTTCGCAACGTTATTCACATGATCACAACCATCATTTCCTACCCCCTCATCAGCTCCCAACATACTCGCCGCGCGACACTCGTCGCAACCCCAGTGATTATGTGAAGCGAACATTTCATGATAGAAGACATACCATGGAACCCAGAGAACAAGACCACCAGATAGCCCATCGAAATGTCAATAATAGCATACAGTCATCCCCACCAATACCGAAACAAGTATACTACAGATCTGAACAGCCCACGACCAGTGAAGCAGAATCAGATTATGAATGTGTGTATTACACTACTGATACAGAGAACGATATAGTACTTTCACCACCACGACAAGAAGTGTCAGATATGGATACTTTATGCGCACCTAAAAAATCAGTCAGTATAGATGGCGAACCCCAAATCGACATCAGGTCGACAGCCAAAAGACCATATAAATTGTCATCAGAAGATTCACCACCCATCGCGAAGTACAGAAGACTCCCGCAGGAGCATGTCCGGTATAAATTCATAAGAAAGCGACGGCAGACGAAAACGAACAAGTCAAAAGTAACTCTAGAACCCATTAGTAGTATACAATGCGCAAAACAGGTATCATTCAGGCGGCGGCGTGTGACTTTTATATAGCAAAATACTCGATCGATTTCAGGCGGTGGCGTTTCAGGCGGCGGTGTATGACTTTTTATATAGCGATATATTTTAGCGGCGGGGCTTCCTCTGACGATCAGACGTATGACTTTTTATATAGTAATATACGATAATGGTGTTTGTTTATACAATATATATATAAAAAATATAAAAAATCGATAATAACGGAAAATTTAAAAAATCGATAATGTTGGGTTACTAAGAGGGTTTTTGAAGTGCCTTTTTTGGGCTGGCGTGGGTGATGATGTAGCTGGCGGGGTGGGTTAGGGTGGATTTTTGTGTGATGTGGTAGTGTATTGGTGTGTTTGTTTAGACATATATACACACATATATATACATTCATATATACGGAGATGTGGTGACGTTGTCAGGATGCATCTGTGGTGACGGAGGCTTAGGTTACTAAGGGGTTTTTTAAGGGAACGGGTATTGCTTTTTGGCTGGCGGTGATGCCTCATGGGTGTGTGCTGGGGTGTAGCTGGTGGATGTATGTATGACGCAGGAGTGACGTGTTAGATAGAAGTATATAGTTAATGATCTCTTTTAAAAGAATACTTGAGTAAAGAGGAAAATATAAAAATCGATAATGTTGGATTAGGTTACTAAGAGGTTTTTTGAAGTGCCTTTTTTGTGTTGGCGTGTGTACTGATGTATGTTGTAGGGGTAGCTGGCGGGGTGGGTTAGGGTGGATTTTTGTGTGAAGTATTGTGTTGATAGTGTATCGATGTGTTTGTTTATACATGTATACAATATATGTATAAAAAATATAAAAAATCGATAATGTTGGGTTACTAAGAGGGTTTTTGAAGTGTCTTTTTTGGGTTGGCGTGGGTGACGATGTAGCTGGTGGGTTAGGGTGGATTTTTGTGTGATGTTGGGTGTGTTTGTTTAGACATATAGACATACATATATACATTCATATATACAGAGATGTGGTGACGTTGTCAGGATGCATCTGTGGTGATGGCGGCTTAGGTTACTAAGGTTTTTTTAAGGGAACGGGTATTGTTTTTTGACTGGCGGTGATGACTCATGGGTGTGTGCTGGGGTGTAGCTGGTGGTTGTATGTATGATGCAGGAGTGAACTGTTAGATAGAAGTATATAGTTAATGATCTCTTTTAAAAGAATACTTTAGTTAAAGAGGAAAATATAAAAATCGATAACGGGGACTTAGGTTACTAATGGATTTTTTAAGGAAGTGGGTATTGTTTTTGTGCGAGGGGGAGGATGACGATGTATAGTGGGGTGTGTTGGGGTATGGGTTATTGTGTGCGTGTATTTTAATTGTTGTATATACAATATATATATATATATATGGGAGTGAAGTGTTAGAGACCTAGGTCTACCATCGAAAGTGCGACACGGTATTGTTGTGTATTATTTATTTTACATATAGACATATTTTACAACAGTTATACGAACAGTTAGACGATAGACTTAGATAATAAGAAGACGATATATTTAGACTTTTAGACAATAGGAAGACGATAGTTAGACGATATATACATATAATAGGGAGATATATTTAGACAATAGGAAGACGATAGTTAGACGATATATACATATAATAGGGAGATATATTTAGACAATAGGAAGACGATATATACAGAGACATACAAACAGTTATACAAACAGTTATACAAACAGTTATACAAACAGTTATACGAACAGTTAGACGAACATTTAGACAAACAGTTAGACGATATAGGTAACAAAAAAGCGTTTTAGTTAATATAGTTTTTATATTCAATAGTGTTTTTGAATTAGCAAACAGGAGTATATATAGTATTTTTTACAAAATGGACATTGATATTTTATCAAATGAATATACAATTATATGGTGTAATTTTTTTATCAAATCATATATAATTATATGGTATATTTTTTAACGTAATACATTTTCGCATATGAATGTACAATAATACATTATTTACATAGGTAGATGTTTTGTTACAATATTTACATTATCACAGGGGTACAGGCCAGACCTTGAAGGGTGTCGTCACATTGTCGTCACATCGTAAGAAATATTTTATGCGTAGAGATAGTTTAAATGTTGAGGTGTGATGTGGTATGGTTTTGGAGGTGGAGGAATTGTGTGCTCTGAACCCGATATTTTTCCCACCCTGTGCCTGTTGTGTGTTGAGGACGTCTAAGAAAGTGTGTTTGTCTACTTTGTTGTGGTGTTTGTTCAAGCGATTGAGTGGTTTTGAATATGATATAGATAGAAGGATGTGGACGGGATTGCTTCAACATAATATTTTGTATTGGGTCTGTTTAATTGTGCGTTTGTGATAATATCGCTGTCGTGTAAGTTTGAGACAAAAGATTTGAAATCTGTAAGATTTTTGACTAAGTGGGGTTGGTCTAACACACAACTATTATTATTTGAGGCATGAAATAAGCGTAATTCGTTTGTTTCTCTGTGTCTCAAAACTACGTGGTGACTGAAGTTAATCTTGAATCTTTTTGTCTGTTGTGTAAAGACAGGATGCAAAAGACTTTCCCATTCAATTCTTTGGTTATTATGGAAAAAAGTGAAAGTCGATAAATATTTGTGGATGTTAGCGTGTGTTTTAATGGCGTCCCAGTTATCAGTGTAGATTTGTTTTATATCATCCTGTAGGTCTTGTAAGCTGTCTTCTTCAGCCGTCAAGCGGGGTTTTTTTATATGGGGTTGGGTATTGGTCATTGGGCGTTTCTTGGTCTGACCTTTTTTTGGTGGGTGAGATGGGGTGGAACTTATTGAATAGGGGGCTCTTGGTAGTGTGGAAGTTGTTGTGGTGGAAGAGGCCGCCATAGCGGCTGAGTCTGACTGGGGATTCGGTGCTGTTGATGGGGCATCTGGTAGTATTGTCTGTGGGTTCGCCGAGTCTGGTGTTACTGTGACACCTGTTGTTGTTGGTGTTGGGGTGGTGTCTGCTATCGGGTTCTGCGTTGAGGTAGAAAGCTGGGTAGGGATAGCGGTGTGTTGGTGTTTTCTGTGGATGCGTAGATTGTCACGACGAGTAAATTGTTTCCCACAAATGTCACAGCTAAAACCGGGCATTGAGTGCCTGGTCTTGCTGTGTCGTAATAGGTCGGCGCGCCTCGTGAAGGTCTCCCCACATCTGCTACATAGCAGCTTGGTTTGTGCCATTGACGTGTCTGTTTGTGCTGAGCTGGACCCATGTTTATTCTCTATGTGACGTTTCAGCGTATCGGGTCTTGTAAATACTATGCCACAGTCAGGACACTCGTGATTGGGGCGGTCGTGTGCTGTGGTCATATGGCGAGTAAGATCATGACCTCGCTTGAAAACAGACTGGCAGCGTAAACAAGCATAGCCCCGCTGTTGAGTTGACTCCATCTGGGAAAAGATGAACAAAAAGACGTTACTTACACATAAAATTTAATACATGTAATGAGAGAGAGAGAGAGAGAGAGAAAGAGAAAGAGAGAGAGAAAGAGACAAAGAGAGATCGCATAAACAGGTAAATAAAACACAGTCTTATTTTTTTTTATTCTGTTATCAAAGGAAAGAGGTGTTAACATATCAGAATGGTCCCCGCGCAGGCTGTGACAAAGATATTGATTTAAAACCCAGCCCGTTCGCGAGACAGCACCGAGTTGACCTGTCCTTTTTTTTTAAAATAACGAAAATATAAGTATTTATTAAAGTGTATGTTAGTTTCAATCATGGTTATGGCAAGGTGACTTAATGTAATATGTTGATTGTATTATCTCTATCTTTTTCCGTGTGTAGTTCAGTATTGTTTTAAAAGCCAAAAAACGCTATTTTCTAAACTATTATGTTGTCTAATTTTCACTGGCTGGTTAGGTAGTTTGTAGTGACTCGGGTCCTTAGTTATTTTTAACGTTATATGTTTGTAGTTACTATGAGAAGTTCTTTATAGAAGCAGCTTGTGAGTACAGAAATACGAATCGAGCGCATGTGTTGTGGAATCAAATCAATTTATCGATCTACCCAAACATCTTTGTGCTACATCCAAGCAAGTATTTGAAATAGACTATTACTCTATACAAGTTTAGAGTGTTGTTATCAGAAAGTATTATAAGTTTTAAGTATCACGGATAATTTTTCAAAACCCAAATATAATTTGCTTTCGCACGAGTTTAACAATAGACGAGAAACATAGATAAGGTTTAAACTAAGGAATTTTTCTCGTTATACCCACCACATAAAAAATAAGTCGGATAATTCTTAACTTAGCTAAACCATACACACATGTAAGAATTTAACAAACAACTATTATTAAAATACCTATTAGCCTAGACATATTAACTTTGAAACAGCCTTTACCAACACTGGCTAGCGAAAAAGCGAATACACAGACATGTCTTTTAAATAGAAAACAGATATTTAATACAACACACGGATAAGGAATAATAAGTTAGTCTCGGAGTTAACATCTTAACAAAACACACAGATAAAAACAACAGAGATATTTATTTATATTTAACACCTTAATACAAAAACACGAAGACCGAAAACATAAACGAAAACAAACGAATACAACCAAAACAGATATTTTTAAAGATATTTATTGTATATAGCCTACTGAAAACAGCTATATAAAAATATTTATTTTTTATGTGTAAAATATATATTTTAACTCCCTATTATTATTTTTATATTATTATAGGAAAAAAAACAGACGAATACAAACATATACATATACCGAGTTTACATTTAGAACTTTGTATAGGGTTTTCTTCCAGTCTCTGAGTGTTAAGAAAATACGCCTAGGAAAACACAAACACATACCCAGATATTTTTCCACAGAATACCCTTAAAAAGACACAGACATATATCTCTTAAAGGTCAGAGATATTTAACACAAAATACGAATAAAAACAGAATAACATACGTTTGGTGGTGAGCTGTTGCTTTTTCAGAAGTTTGATATTAGAAGGCTTTACGACTAAGCACAGAGACGTTCGCCGGTCCAGGTCTGGTTAAAGAATGAGACATGTCTAAAACAATTCATGATTAAGACAGTGACTTTCCAATAAAAGTAGTCCGAGTGTATGAATTTCGTGATGGAACCCGATTGGTTGTTGTGTAGAGATACTGTTTCAGAAAATAGTTCGCGCGCAAGCGCTTCGTCATGGTTTGGTCGATAAAAACGTTATCATAACATATGAACAGGAAAATCGACCTCGCCCTGGTTTGAAACCAGATCAATGACCCCACAAAACATCACGCGTAAATTTCTGTTCACGTCACTCATACACAGTTATTATATTGTATGTTTCAAACAACAAATATGCTAAAAACGTGAGAATCACTGTTTCAAGAACGTAAGATTCGTGCTAAAAACGTGAGAACCAACCAACATGTATTGAGAATCAAGAATTTGAGAACCTTTGGTGTAAAACATTGTGACAATAAAAAACAATGTGAGAAGTACTGTTCAAGAATTTGAGAACCTTTGGTGTAAAACATTGTGACAATAAAAAACAATGTGAGAAGTACTGTTCAAGAACTTGAGAACCACTGTGTTTAAAAAACATTTACAACAAATATAAGTGTCTGTTTGGTACATTCTTTTTGAGTTGAACGACACACGCCTCGAAAGATAGAAAGAGAGAGAGAGAGAGAGAAAGAGAGATAGAGAGAGAGAGAGAACGAACGAACGAGTTTTATTTTCAAAGGGTTGAGAATTGGTCACGCAGACCCGTCTAACATTCTGCCCTTCCTTTCGCTCACCTTTCATGCAGTATCCTTTCAATAGCACATGTATTTTTAGCAATATTTAAGCATACAACATTATCGAGGTAAAATAATAACATACATTTGTAACATGTAGACATAATCAAATTTAAGGGGGGAAAAAATTATTAATTAAAATACAGTAACAAAAATTAATACCTTAAAAGAGAAAGCGAGAAAAGAGAGAGAGAGAGGAGAGGGAGAGAGAGAGATAGAAAGAAAGGGAAAGAAAGAGAGAAAGATAGGAAGAGAGAAGAGAGAGAGCGAGAGAATAAAACACAGTCTTATTTTTAGGCTGTTATGAAAGGAAAGAGGTGTTAACAGACCTGCCCGCGCAGGCTGTGACAGAAAAGATATTGATTTACAACCACGCGCGTTCGAAACAGGTGACAATTTTCCCTTTCAGTTAAAATAACGGAGATTTAAGTACTAACGTGTTTGGTAGTTTGCACCAAACCGTTTTGTGTAGCTAATGGTATGTTCTAAATATTCTTTTTAATGTGATAAAAGTGTTTATTAATTTTTTGCGTTATCAGATTCTGTCTTTTTTTTATATTTAACACAAATAAATCTCACATAAATAACAACACGGATAAGTTTTAGTCTTTTTTCCTAGCACATAATCGGTTAGTCTTATCAAAAAATATGTTATGTCAAGATAAAAAATACAAATTTAGTATCTGAGTTAACATAAAACACACAGTTATTAAGCTGAGTTAACAGCTTAACGGATAGACTATTTTGAAACAGATTTTTTAGCAACACGGGTTAGCGAAAAATTCGAATGCACAGACATACCTTTTAAATAAAAAACAGATATTTAATACGACACACGCATAAACGAGCAACTAAACCTTTTATATTTTTAAAGATATACAACCTAACACAGAGTACCGAATACACATACACACACACACACACACACACACACAGACACACACACACACACATTTAGACCTTTGTGTAGGTTATGTCTTCACAGTGTCTGTTAAGAAAAAATATGCCTAGCGAACAACAACGGTCAGATATTTAAACAGAGAAATAACAGCTATATATTTAACATTCTAACGTGTTTCTCACTTTTTTGTTAAGTTTTTATTTCAAAAATACTTTGTTTGATACTCTATTTTATTTTATTTTTGTAAAACTTTTGTTTAAAATGGTTGGTCGCAAAGAAAAAAGTTATCTCTAACGGCTTTCTTTCCTCGTCAATAAACCATCTGCCCACATTACAAATAAACGATAATTGGATTTATGCTGGAACATAACGAAACAGACATCGAATTAGAAACATCTGTCACTAGGTAAATAACGGCTCTCGATTTTTTCGAAGGGCTCAAGTAGTAGTAGGGTATGCGCAACTTAGGTAGTATTCTACCCCTCCATCTTGCCCCGCCTCTTCCTATTATCTCCCCCTTGTTAGCTCAAATCCGCCATCTTGTTATCCCCCCTTGTTAGCTCAAGGCCGCCATCTTACCCCCTTGTTGG
Organism: Oreohelix idahoensis; assembly: GCA_024509875.1. Classification (NCBI taxonomy): domain Eukaryota; kingdom Metazoa; phylum Mollusca; class Gastropoda; order Stylommatophora; family Oreohelicidae; genus Oreohelix; species Oreohelix idahoensis. The sequence goes on along the minus strand of JAMPIV010006880.1, from coordinate 109,534 downwards.
CTCAAATCCGCCATCTTGACCCAAATAACCTCCCCTTGTTAACTCAAATCCGCCATCTTGACCCAAATTATCTCCCCCTTGTTAGCTCAAATCCGCCATCTTGTTATCTCCCCCTTGTTAGCTCAAGTCCGCCATCTTGACCCAAATAACCTCCCCTTGTTAGCTCAAGTCCGCCATCTTGACCCAAATAACCTCCCCTTGTTAGCTCAAGTCCGCCATCTTGCGCCGCGCGCCTGCAGATTGCGCTTATATAAAAGTCACGCGCCTGCAGAATTTTTGCTATATAAAAGTCACGCGCCTGCAGCGCGCCTGCAGCGCGCCTGCAGAATGATACCTGTTTTGCGCATACCCTACTACTACTTGAGCCCTTCGAAAAAATCGAGAGCCGTTATTTACCTAGTGACAGATGTTTCTAATTCGATGTCTGTTTCGTTATGTTCCAGCATAAATCCAATTATCGTTTATTTGTAATGTGGGCAGATGGTTTATTGACGAGGAAAGAAAGCCGTTAGAGATAACTTTTTTCTTTGCGACCAACCATTTTAAACAAAAGTTTTACAAAAATAAAATAAAATAGAGTATCAAACAAAGTATTTTTGAAATAAAAACTTAACAAAAAAGTGAGAAACACGTTAGAATGTTAAATATATAGCTGTTATTTCTCTGTTTAAATATCTGACCGTTGTTGTTCGCTAGGCATATTTTTTCTTAACAGACACTGTGAAGACATAACCTACACAAAGGTCTAAATGTGTGTGTGTGTGTATGTGTGTGTGTGTGTGTGTGTGTGTATGTGTATTCGGTACTCTGTGTTAGGTTGTATATCTTTAAAAATATAAAAGGTTTAGTTGCTCGTTTATGCGTGTGTCGTATTAAATATCTGTTTTTTATTTAAAAGGTATGTCTGTGCATTCGAATTTTTCGCTAACCCGTGTTGCTAAAAAATCTGTTTCAAAATAGTCTATCCGTTAAGCTGTTAACTCAGCTTAATAACTGTGTGTTTTATGTTAACTCAGATACTAAATTTGTATTTTTTTATCTTGACATAACATATTTTTTGATAAGACTAACCGATTATGTGCTAGGAAAAAAGACTAAAACTTATCCGTGTTGTTATTTATGTGAGATTTATTTGTGTTAAATATAAAAAAAAGACAGAATCTGATAACGCAAAAAATTAATAAACACTTTTATCACATTAAAAAGAATATTTAGAACATACCATTAGCTACACAAAACGGTTTGGTGCAAACTACCAAACACGTTAGTACTTAAATCTCCGTTATTTTAACTGAAAGGGAAAATTGTCACCTGTTTCGAACGCGCGTGGTTGTAAATCAATATCTTTTCTGTCACAGCCTGCGCGGGCAGGTCTGTTAACACCTCTTTCCTTTCATAACAGCCTAAAAATAAGACTGTGTTTTATTCTCTCGCTCTCTCTCTTCTCTCTTCCTATCTTTCTCTCTTTCTTTCCCTTTCTTTCTATCTCTCTCTCTCCCTCTCCTCTCTCTCTCTCTTTTCTCGCTTTCTCTTTTAAGGTATTAATTTTTGTTACTGTATTTTAATTAATAATTTTTTCCCCCCTTAAATTTGATTATGTCTACATGTTACAAATGTATGTTATTATTTTACCTCGATAATGTTGTATGCTTAAATATTGCTAAAAATACATGTGCTATTGAAAGGATACTGCATGAAAGGTGAGCGAAAGGAAGGGCAGAATGTTAGACGGGTCTGCGTGACCAATTCTCAACCCTTTGAAAATAAAGATCGTTCGTTCGTTCTCTCTCTCTCTCTATCTCTCTTTCTCTCTCTCTCTCTCTCTTTCTATCTTTCGAGGCGTGTGTCGTTCAACTCAAAAAGAATGTACCAAACAGACACTTATATTTGTTGTAAATGTTTTTTAAACACAGTGGTTCTCAAGTTCTTGAACAGTACTTCTCACATTGTTTTTTATTGTCACAATGTTTTACACCAAAGGTTCTCAAATTCTTGAACAGTACTTGTCACATTGTTTTTTATTGTCACAATGTTTTACACCAAAGGTTCTCAAATTCTTGATTCTCAATACATGTTGGTTGGTTCTCACGTTTTTAGCACGAATCTTACGTTCTTGAAACAGTGATTCTCACGTTTTTAGCATATTTGTTGTTTGAAACATACAATATAATAACTGTGTATGAGTGACGTGAACAGAAATTTACGCGTGATGTTTTGTGGGGTCATTGATCTGGTTTCAAACCAGGGCGAGGTCGATTTTCCTGTTCATATGTTATGATAACGTTTTTATCGACCAAACCATGACGAAGCGCTTGCGCGCGAACTATTTTCTGAAACAGTATCTCTACACAACAACCAATCGGGTTCCATCACGAAATTCATACACTCGGACTACTTTTATTGGAAAGTCACTGTCTTAATCATGAATTGTTTTAGACATGTCTCATTCTTTAACCAGACCTGGACCGGCGAACGTCTCTGTGCTTAGTCGTAAAGCCTTCTAATATCAAACTTCTGAAAAAGCAACAGCTCACCACCAAACGTATGTTATTCTGTTTTTATTCGTATTTTGTGTTAAATATCTCTGACCTTTAAGAGATATATGTCTGTGTCTTTTTAAGGGTATTCTGTGGAAAAATATCTGGGTATGTGTTTGTGTTTTCCTAGGCGTATTTTCTTAACACTCAGAGACTGGAAGAAAACCCTATACAAAGTTCTAAATGTAAACTCGGTATATGTATATGTTTGTATTCGTCTGTTTTTTTCCTATAATAATATAAAAATAATAATAGGGAGTTAAAATATATATTTTACACATAAAAAATAAATATTTTTATATAGCTGTTTTCAGTAGGCTATATACAATAAATATCTTTAAAAATATCTGTTTTGGTTGTATTCGTTTGTTTTCGTTTATGTTTTCGGTCTTCGTGTTTTTGTATTAAGGTGTTAAATATAAATAAATATCTCTGTTGTTTTTATCTGTGTGTTTTGTTAAGATGTTAACTCCGAGACTAACTTATTATTCCTTATCCGTGTGTTGTATTAAATATCTGTTTTCTATTTAAAAGACATGTCTGTGTATTCGCTTTTTCGCTAGCCAGTGTTGGTAAAGGCTGTTTCAAAGTTAATATGTCTAGGCTAATAGGTATTTTAATAATAGTTGTTTGTTAAATTCTTACATGTGTGTATGGTTTAGCTAAGTTAAGAATTATCCGACTTATTTTTTATGTGGTGGGTATAACGAGAAAAATTCCTTAGTTTAAACCTTATCTACGTTTCTCGTCTATTGTTAAACTCGTGCGAAAGCAAATTATATTTGGGTTTTGAAAAATTATCCGTGATACTTAAAACTTATAATACTTTCTGATAACAACACTCTAAACTTGTATAGAGTAATAGTCTATTTCAAATACTTGCTTGGATGTAGCACAAAGATGTTTGGGTAGATCGATAAATTGATTTGATTCCACAACACATGCGCTCGATTCGTATTTCTGTACTCACAAGCTGCTTCTATAAAGAACTTCTCATAGTAACTACAAACATATAACGTTAAAAATAACTAAGGACCCGAGTCACTACAAACTACCTAACCAGCCAGTGAAAATTAGACAACATAATAGTTTAGAAAATAGCGTTTTTTGGCTTTTAAAACAATACTGAACTACACACGGAAAAAGATAGAGATAATACAATCAACATATTACATTAAGTCACCTTGCCATAACCATGATTGAAACTAACATACACTTTAATAAATACTTATATTTTCGTTATTTTAAAAAAAAAGGACAGGTCAACTCGGTGCTGTCTCGCGAACGGGCTGGGTTTTAAATCAATATCTTTGTCACAGCCTGCGCGGGGACCATTCTGATATGTTAACACCTCTTTCCTTTGATAACAGAATAAAAAAAAATAAGACTGTGTTTTATTTACCTGTTTATGCGATCTCTCTTTGTCTCTTTCTCTCTCTCTTTCTCTTTCTCTCTCTCTCTCTCTCTCTCTCTCTCATTACATGTATTAAATTTTATGTGTAAGTAACGTCTTTTTGTTCATCTTTTCCCAGATGGAGTCAACTCAACAGCGGGGCTATGCTTGTTTACGCTGCCAGTCTGTTTTCAAGCGAGGTCATGATCTTACTCGCCATATGACCACAGCACACGACCACCCCAATCACGAGTGTCCTGACTGTGGCATAGTATTTACAAGACCCGATACGCTGAAACGTCACATAGAGAATAAACATGGGTCCAGCTCAGCACAAACAGACACGTCAATGGCACAAACCAAGCTGCTATGTAGCAGATGTGGGGAGACCTTCACGAGGCGCGCCGACCTATTACGACACAGCAAGACCAGGCACTCAATGCCCGGTTTTAGCTGTGACATTTGTGGGAAACAATTTACTCGTCGTGACAATCTACGCATCCACAGAAAACACCAACACACCGCTATCCCTACCCAGCTTTCTACCTCAACGCAGAACCCGATAGCAGACACCACCCCAACACCAACAACAACAGGTGTCACAGTAACACCAGACTCGGCGAACCCACAGACAATACTACCAGATGCCCCATCAACAGCACCGAATCCCCAGTCAGACTCAGCCGCTATTGCGGCCTCTTCCACCACAACAACTTCCACACTACCAAGAGCCCCCTATTCAATAAGTTCCACCCCATCTCACCCACCAAAAAAAGGTCAGACCAAGAAACGCCCAATGACCAATACCCAACCCCATATAAAAAAAACCCCGCTTGACGGCTGAAGAAGACAGCTTACAAGACCTACAGGATGATATAAAACAAATCTACACTGATAACTGGGACGCCATTAAAACACACGCTAACATCCACAAATATTTATCGACTTTCACTTTTTTCCATAATAACCAAAGAATTGAATGGGAAAGTCTTTTGCATCCTGTCTTTACACAACAGACAAAAAGATTCAAGATTAACTTCAGTCACCACGTAGTTTTGAGACACAGAGAAACAAACGAATTACGCTTATTTCATGCCTCAAATAATAATAGTTGTGTGTTAGACCAACCCCACTTAGTCAAAAATCTTACAGATTTCAAAACTTTTGTCTCAAACTTACACGACAGCGATATTATCACAAACGCACAATTAAACAGACCCAATACAAAATATTATGTTGAAGCAATCCCGTCCACATCCTTCTATCTATATCATATTCAAAACCACTCAATCGCTTGAACAAACACCACAACAAAGTAGACAAACACACTTTCTTAGACGTCCTCAACACGCAACAGGCACAGGGTGGGAAAAATATCGGGTTCCGGGTACACAATTCCTCCACCTCCAAAACCATACCACATCACCCCTCAACATTTAAACTGTCTGTACGAATACACTATTTCTTACGACGTGACGACAATATGACGACACCCCTCAAGGTCTGGCCTGTACCCCTGTGATAATGTAAATATTGTAACAAAACATCTACCTATATAAATATGTATTATTGTACATTCATATGTGAAAATGTATTACGTTAAAAAATATACCATATAATTATATATGATTTGATAAAAAAATTACACCATATAATTGTATATTCATTTGATAAAATATCAATGTCCATTTTGTAAAAAATACTATATATACTCCTGTTTGCTAATACAAAAACACTATTGAATATAAAAACTATATTAACTAAAACGCTTTTTTGTTACCTATATCGTCTAACTGTTTGTCTAAATGTTCGTCTAACTGTTCGTATAACTGTTTGTATAACTGTTTGTATAACTGTTTGTATAACTGTTTGTATGTCTCTGTATATATCGTCTTCCTATTGTCTAAATATATCTCCCTATTATATGTATATATCGTCTAACTATCGTCTTCCTATTGTCTAAATATATCTCCCTATTATATGTATATATCGTCTAACTATCGTCTTCCTATTGTCTAAAAGTCTAAATATATCGTCTTCTTATTATCTAAGTCTATCGTCTAACTGTTCGTATAACTGTTGTAAAATATGTCTATATGTAAAATAAATAATACACAACAATACCGTGTCGCACTTTCGATGGTAGACCTAGGTCTCTAACACTTCACTCCCATATATATATATATATATATTGTATATACAACAATTAAAATACACGCACACAATAACCCATACCCCAACACACCCCACTATACATCGTCATCCTCCCCCTCGCACAAAAACAATACCCACTTCCTTAAAAAATCCATTAGTAACCTAAGTCCCCGTTATCGATTTTTATATTTTCCTCTTTAACTAAAGTATTCTTTTAAAAGAGATCATTAACTATATACTTCTATCTAACAGTTCACTCCTGCATCATACATACAACCACCAGCTACACCCCAGCACACACCCATGAGTCATCACCGCCAGTCAAAAAACAATACCCGTTCCCTTAAAAAAACCTTAGTAACCTAAGCCGCCATCACCACAGATGCATCCTGACAACGTCACCACATCTCTGTATATATGAATGTATATATGTATGTCTATATGTCTAAACAAACACACCCAACATCACACAAAAATCCACCCTAACCCACCAGCTACATCGTCACCCACGCCAACCCAAAAAAGACACTTCAAAAACCCTCTTAGTAACCCAACATTATCGATTTTTTATATTTTTTATACATATATTGTATACATGTATAAACAAACACATCGATACACTATCAACACAATACTTCACACAAAAATCCACCCTAACCCACCCCGCCAGCTACCCCTACAACATACATCAGTACACACGCCAACACAAAAAAGGCACTTCAAAAAACCTCTTAGTAACCTAATCCAACATTATCGATTTTTATATTTTCCTCTTTACTCAAGTATTCTTTTAAAAGAGATCATTAACTATATACTTCTATCTAACACGTCACTCCTGCGTCATACATACATCCACCAGCTACACCCCAGCACACACCCATGAGGCATCACCGCCAGCCAAAAAGCAATACCCGTTCCCTTAAAAAACCCCTTAGTAACCTAAGCCTCCGTCACCACAGATGCATCCTGACAACGTCACCACATCTCCGTATATATGAATGTATATATATGTGTGTATATATGTCTAAACAAACACACCAATACACTACCACATCACACAAAAATCCACCCTAACCCACCCCGCCAGCTACATCATCACCCACGCCAGCCCAAAAAAGGCACTTCAAAAACCCTCTTAGTAACCCAACATTATCGATTTTTTAAATTTTCCGTTATTATCGATTTTTTATATTTTTTATATATATATTGTATAAACAAACACCATTATCGTATATTACTATATAAAAAGTCATACGTCTGATCGTCAGAGGAAGCCCCGCCGCTAAAATATATCGCTATATAAAAAGTCATACACCGCCGCCTGAAACGCCACCGCCTGAAATCGATCGAGTATTTTGCTATATAAAAGTCACACGCCGCCGCCTGAATGATACCTGTTTTGCGCATTGTATACTACTCCCATTCCTCCGCCACAGTCTATTACACTGTACATCCTCTATGCGAGCAACACGTAACACAGCTACCATTTCTTCGCCTACGCAAGCTTACGATAGCAGACTCTCGAAGTGAGAAATAGCGCTCTTAGAAATCGCTAAACTACTTTAAATTAGCGAAAGCGTTCCCTCTTCATAGCGCCCAACATATATGAAACTCCCTCATCATAGTATCCAACGTAGTACGTACTCTACTCTACACAGTACGCGACAGTGTTTACCAATTTTATGCTTTCCCCTTTACCATATTTAACCTTAATACAAAGTGCAAGAGTTACTCATGCACGCTTCTCGAACCATGATGACCTTTCAAGCTCACGCAGGCATGATAACACTTTATCGCATACCCTAATTTTTTTTCGCACCAGTGGATTTATAGGTCAGTTTCGACCAGCTCATTAACTGCCCCATCAACACAATTTTAAACCCCACCGCGCTGTAACCCAGATTTTCATCACGCTTACGTGCTTTAGTAGAACATTTAAGACATCGCGGAAAATGCTGTATTACACATTGACGGTATAAACCCCAGCACTAGAGACTAGAACATTGTAACATTTTACTATTGTAGCACAGAACCCTGTTCATTCAAACAGAACGTACTTAGAATGATTACCTGATGAACAAAACTACTTTAAATACAAGCATTTATGGCGGCATGCCAATTGAAGAACAATGTCACTAAATATCTATACGACAATAAGTAAATTGTGTTGAGTCCTATGGGGACTGACTTAATTATGTTCATTTTTCATGATTGTTAGGAAGACATCAACATACACTTTTTTTGTTAAACCGATTTATTGATCGAACTCATAATAGATCATTGTTCTGAGCAATAAGATTGTTGTTCTGACAGACACCTGACTAATAACTCAAACTGTATTGTGCATTCACAGCCACGATCTGTAGGGCACAGTAAGCATCCAATACTATCATCTATTTCTTTTACCTCTCCCTAGGCATCCAGTACCATCGGTCGAGTTTGCTCGTTAGAATTGCTTTTTCTAGTTCAATTGTTAACACTTTTGTCTATACTGACATACACAGTTAAGAAGGAACACTTGTAAATAAACAATTTTTTTCTTTTTTCTTTTGATTTGGTGTTTTGAGATATGTTGCCTGACTTAGGTTAATTATATATGCTTGTCTACGAACAACCGTAAACAAACTTGTACGTATTATTCGCTTTATTGAAAATAAAATGCTATTATATAACCACGTACAAGTCAGATCAACTTGAAATCTTTAGTATATCCATTTACTTGTACAACCGATATATCAAGAAGAAAAAAAGAATAGCATCCCATTATAATTTGATCACTCAGACGAGTGTTATAGACACATTATATCCTGACAAACCACGCATCAGAGTGGCAGGATGGTCTCGACATTATAAATATTGTTTGTTTTACTATGGCAGTGTTGTTTCCAAGCCATAAGCAGTTATTACTCATGTATGTATACCAGTTACTCTTTAAGTAAGACATGTTTAGTTTCCTAAACATTACTATTTTATAACTAGCTCACACAGTGTAGCCAGGTTCATGATTGCTGACTTCTTTTAAAGCCAAGCAGTTCGTATATGATAGGTGTATGTTACCTTAGTCAAAGTGACTGTTACAATTGTTCACCTTATATAATTACTGTTAAGGTTTTGTTATACAGTTGGTTTATTTATATTCTAATGATTTTATGCAGGCATCTATTAATGTATATATATACATGCGCCATACATCTACGAGAGCTTCTGTTTAGCGAACATGTTCGTGTAGCGAATATTTCAGTTTTTTTTAGCAGAAGATTGTTTTGTTGTTAACATTATATTTTTTTGGTTAATAATTTTTTTTAGGGTCTTAGATTTTTTTTTTTTATATAGAGTGCAAATGTCTACCTACGGGATACATTTGTGTGCCCCGGGACCCATATGTGACAGTGAGGTTTGTTATCCCAGCATTATTCGTGCCAATGAGATAAGGTCATACATTTTTAGTAGGACCAATCACAATAATTGACGGTGACAAAAGCTCACAACACTGTCGAGCTAACGATAAGTTAAGATTTTAAAAGAGAGCTTTTCCAGATAGACGACCTCGGAGAAGGTTGTGTTTTTACTTGTGAGTTGTGGAGAAGCCATGTTTATGAGCATTTCATCTATGCAGAACAACACATGTATTTTTGAGTGTTAGTTCTTGAAGTTATTCAGAACGAAGATATAGCGTGATAAACTTTAGTGTTATTATTCACACGACGTAATATAAGCGGTTGCTATATTTCTGTACTAGGAGGAAGACTATTTAAAGTAGTAAAACAAGTAAGTACATCTCGATTTAATTCTGTCCCCAGCTAGTATTGATTTTTTATTAAAGGAAGAAAACCAAGAAACATCCACAGATGTATTGAAGTTTCATCATCTGAAGAAAATGGCACCTTTGAGTATTATAGGTAAAAGGCGCAACTACTTGTACTGAAAAGTTGTGGAAGCAAAGGTCAAAGTGACCTAGATCGTGAGTTGCATGCGATTTTTGGGTAGCTAACACAATTACGGAGAGCGAAAGGAAAATACGATCACTACGGTAAACTACCTTCATAACAAAGAATATTGATTTGATTTCCAGCTGCATTTGTTTATTTATGTATTTCTGTAAATAAACCTTGTTATATGACTCAGCCGAGTTATGCAGATTTGTCGAATTGAATGCAAAATTACAACGCGGTTAGTAAGTACACCACTATGTACCTTAACAACAACTAACGAGAGAAGAACGAGCCTGGCGTAACCATACAAGAATCTACATCTCTAGCGGATGGCTAGTTATACAATTAATGGACATTGACGGAAAGAAGATATAATACCAATATATCCATACGGTCATATTCACTGATGGCTCAGTTATCATTTGACGCATGACTTGGGAGTGGAATGCTGGGTGTCAGAGCATATACCACTCATCAGTGAGTTCTGCACACCACATCTTTATTGTTCTACTGGCTCCAAGATCCTTTGCCAGTTTAGTTCAGACCCCGAGAGGGGCCGTTATCCATGGCGCACAACGAGGATGTATGGCAAAAGTCTTCCATGAAGTTCCGTAGAAACAAGCACGATAGACTTATGAAACTTCACACGTTTTGCGTTGTGGCTAGCTGGCGCTTCTAGTGATAACAGTGAGGTTAGCCCCACCTCTGTCACCGTGGACTTAACTTCCTTTCATGCCTGTGAGTTGAACCCACTGCGCCACAGTAAGTTCAAATTACTTTCTTCTTATGTGTGAAGTATTACTTAAAATGTTACATTGGTTGAAGATAGTACTGCCAAGATTGATGTTGACAACTGTGTATTTTTCTTCATAGATGTAATGCATCTCGTAAATGTAACGCCGCCTCCACAATGACAATAAATCTTGTTTGAATGTTTAAGGTCGTCCATCAATGTTAGATTTGTACGATCAACTGTCATGTCTTTATTCTTCTTCTTCTTCGTACTTTCTCAGATGTCTACTTCAATGTTTTCAAAGAAAGCAGTAGTCAGTCTGAGGCTATTTGAATCTCCGCAGGGCTTTTGAACGAATGATACTCATGTCGGCATATGTGTTGAGAAACTTTGAAGCAGATGTTCAGCAGCATGTTATCAGTGCCACAGTTACACGGATCGGTAGTTCTTATCATTAGCTTGTTTAATAGATGGTATCTCAGTCTGTTGTGGACAGTGCAGAGTCTGAAGATTACCACTTGTTCTCTTCTGTTGAGCTGGTAGTATGCATCATTTTGTGTGTGACCGGAATGCTCTACATGTCCATATTAAGAAAATGAAAATAACACACACACACACACACACACATATATATATATATATATATATATATATATATATATATATATATATATATATATATATATATATATATATATATATATATATTTGTTTATTTATATAAGAATATTGTTGTTGTCTCCTATCATCAGCCTCAGTCACAAACATGAGACAGAGATATTTATATATACAACCAACTCAGTGTAAAATCCAGCAATTTCAAAGAGTAGGCAAACAAGCATGGTCAAAAATGAGCGAGAGGAGAAATATATATATATATATACGAGGGGCGTTCAGAAACTAATGCACCACATCGTTTTTCTCAGGAGCTGTTTATTCAAAAAGCATGAAATTTATACACAGTATATATGGATATGCCGTTTAAACATTGGTATTATTCAACATAATCCCCATCAACTTGTACGGCTTTATGCTAGCGCGAAACAAGTGCCTGTATTCCTAGCCCGTACCAGATTTTGTCTTGATCATGTAGCCATTTCTTCGCTGCATGACTCACTCCTTCATCATCTTCAAACCTTGTCCCACGGAGTGCATCTTTAAGTGGACCAAATAGATGAAAATCAGAGGGTGCCAAATCGGGACTATAGGGTGGATGGGGTAGTACAGTCCAACCCAATTTGGTCATTGCTTCCCGTGTTGCCAGACTTGTGTGAGGTCGCCATTGTCGGGAAGGAGAAGCAGGTCTGCTGGATTCTTGTGCGGCCGAACTCTGCGAAAACGTTGATTGAGTTTTTTCAATGTCTTAATGTAAGCTTGCGAATTTATTGTCTCTCCTCTTGGCATAACGTCCACAAGAATCACACCTTCAATGTCCCAAAAGACAGTGATCATTACCTTTCCAGCTGAAGGAATTGTCTTGAATTTCTTTCTTCGTGGTGATTGCGGATGATGCCACTCCATTGACTGTCTTTTTGTCTCAGGTTCAAAATGATGTGCCCAGGTTTTGTCAGCTGTAACGATCTTATCCAAAAAGTTCTCTCCATCAGCATTGAAACGCTGCAACAATTCAGAAGAAATTGCTTTCCTTTGCAATCGGTGGTCATTTGTGAGACTTCGAGGAACCCATCTTGCGCAAACCTTAGAAAATCCGAGATTTTTTAATACTGCATTTGCACTACCAATGCTGACTGACAGCTGTAAGGCCAATTGTTGAGTAGTGATTCGCCTATTAGTAAAAATAATGCCCTCAGCGCATTTCAACATTTCTGCATTGGTGGCTGTGGCAGGACGTCCACAGCGCGGCCGATCAAGCAGCTCCGTATCTCCACTTCCTGCTTCTTTGATTCTCTAAACCCAGCGACTGACTGTACTTCTGTCGACTGCAAAACTTTCATACACATCACATAGACGCTTGTGAATGTTCACAACAGTTTCTTTCTCTGCAACGAGAAATTATATCACAATTCGCTGCTTATAACTCAAGTTGCTAACACGCTCCATTTCAACGGTTTAGGGCAGCCGTATTATTTAGCCGGTTGCAATGCAATTTTATGCACACAATTGGCACATGCCATATTTGAAGTGTGCAAAATTTCATGCTTCTATCTTCATTATAAGCTGAGAACAACGATGTGGTGCATTACTTTCTGAACACCCCTAGTATATATATATATATATATATATATATATATATATATATATATATATATATATATATATATATACCTTATATATATATATATATATATATCTCCAAGCGATCCTACGTGCTCTCCTAAACCATCGTACACCCTTCCATTCTATGACAATAATTACATAATAATAAAAATAGACATCTGTAGCCATAAATGCAGAAATTAAAGTTTATGTACCACTAATACTCTATTTATTGAGGATTAATTACCACCAATACTCTAATAATGAGGATTAATTACCAACACGGAACGGATCCACATCAATATGCAATCTAGAATATTCAATCATGTCGTATGTGACGACTGATGAGACTGGCAATCTCATTATCTGAAACGAATAGCTACAGACACAACCACTACATTAGCATATTGAATGATTCGTGCAGGCCGCATGTGGTGTCTCCATGCTCCCTAAGGAAGATCTAAAGAAGTGCTTATGTCACAAAGTGCTATACGCACAAGGAGAGACATCATGCTCACAAGAAATCTCAATTACTAAGACTAAATACATCACTCTCAAAGGAAATTTGACACAAAAAGTACAACCAATCCTCTCTATTCGCGTGTTCGGTATTCGCTCATTCGCGCGAGGTAATGTGTAACCCATGTTTGCCATTTTCGGGCACCTCACGAGTATTCACTGCCACGAGCAGTTAACAAAACATTTCGGGACGCCTACCGCGCAGCGTTTCAGATGGAGGCCCAGCAAGGAGAGGCTACGTCCTTCTTCTCGCGGCTTTCGTTGTATTTACACGTTGTCTTTGTCGAGCATCTTTTCATCCAATTTTTTTGCAGTTTGCGCTGCTTTTGATTATTTTTGTAATGAATAATGGCATCCAAACGCAGTGCAAGTTTCATCCCAGTGTTTCTAAGCGCAAGAAGACCATTATGAGCCTCAGTGATAAAGTACGTGTGTTTGATAAACTTCGTTTTGGGATGTGGTTTCTTTATATCTGATTCCGTACGTAAGATCTATTAAAAGACGCAATGGCCGACCGCTGTGACCGCAAGATCTTTTAAAAGACGCTGATTTATTTCGTTGTTTCTTTCTATTCTGATATTTTATACTGCCCGGAATTTATCTCGAACGGAAGTAAACACAAAACTGGGCAAATTTCAACAAGCTTCAACGTCTTTTATTTGCGTTTGAAGGAATTTTTTCACATTTATCTTCATCTTTAATCGTGTTTTGTCGTATCGCCATAATGGCCGAAAAACACACAGGATATGTTACTAATATGTGAACAGTGAACAAACTGTGCGATCAACCATAACTTTCTTACTTTTTCTGTGTTTCTAAATGGATTACCTGCACAAAGAGAGCAGTGAAACTGTATTGTGATAACAATTTATGTTACAAGCCTTAAGTAAGTTGAAAATTTTTGTTCAAAATTTCAAGTTATCTTTTTTCCGTGTACATGTTATCTGTTATAACATAAACATAACATAAAATTAGCTAGAAAGGCATATGGATTTATATTGTTCATCCAATGTACTTTAATTTGATATATAATATGTTATACTTAACTCATGATTAGACACACATTGTCTGTAAACGTAAATTATGTATGTGTAAATTTTTGGGGCCTAAAACTAATTCCGTCCAGAGCTGAAAATAATTACGTACTGAAATATGTTTTCAATGTTAATGACATGTTTTTTTATTCTTTAATTTTGATTGTTCTGTGTAAATGTTTTCAATGTTAATGAGATGTTTTTTATTTTTTAATTTTGATTGTTCTGTGTAAATGTTTTCAATGTTTGTTTCAAGGGATTTCAACAGCAGAATTGATAAATTGTACCGGAGACAGGAAGTTGTGGAGAGACATGATCTTTTACGCCACTATGCACGGTGCTTGAAGAAGAAAGAAGAGGAACTAATATTTATAGATAATAGATAACTAATCCTCCTAGCCAATCATTAATATTAAAAACAATTAACTAGTACTAAAAGTAAACTACAGATAAAGTAAGATTTAAGGGAGATGCTACTTATCTGGAATATGGCTTTTGAATACGATAATAGGTAAGCTGGCTCACTCGGGATAGAAGCAAACCTTCTCTTTTATTTAAAAAAAATTTTGTTTTTAATTCTCAAAAGTGAATTTGTTTACAATACACATAAAAAAATATTTCACATAATGGACGTTACAATTCAGTCAAAATAATTATAAAGAAATGTAACTGCAAATACACGGACACAGAAACATGCGTTGGTACAAGCCCAAACACACATACATACACATATATAAGTATAAACATACATACTCGTACCTACGCTACTAATACTTTCTTTTTTACCATTAGTAAATCTAATGTCGCACTATCTATCTAAACACGCTAATAGTGCTTGTTTTACCTGAAAAAAACTACGTGGAATGATTTAAGCGTTTTTTTTTTCTATGTGAATATATGTAGAAAACGTTTTGAATTAAAAATCCTTTGTTTATAGACGGCTGTATTTCTGCAAAATTCATACTAGATGTCTATATTCTGCCAAAAGTGTAAGTAACTGAACTTTAATGCATGGAGTAATTTTGGGAAAGATGTTGAGTATAACTGCTTTATACAAAACTATTTCTGTTGTTGTATTTGTTGTAATGTCTGTTTCAAAGAGTTCAAAGTTTGTGTCACTGTATTACAATTACATACCATGCATCCTCTGCCTCTATGGCGTTCAGTCTTCAAAGTTTACTTACATACTGCTTACTTAGTCGTTCCTCATCTACCGTGAGGTGTAGAGTTTTGGAACAGAGAGTGCCATACTATATTGGCTGTCTTTCTCCTGGCCTAGTTCCATTCTAGTGCTCGGTCCTTCAGACATTGTCTAATGTTGTCCTCCCAGCGGACTTTTGGAGGTCTGGATCCCTGGCTCTTAGTTTCCCATACTTGTCGCGGTGACCGATCTTCTCCCATTCTGGAGACATGGCCAAACTATCTTAGTTGGGACTGTTCTACTTATCTGCAGGTGTTGAGTTTTTAGGCCATTACGTATCGTCTGGTTGTGGACCATATCTCTTCTTGTTACTTCAGTCCTTCCTCAGATATCTCATTTCTGAGGCTTGGATATGGCCATGTCTCTTCTTGTTACTTCAGTCCTTCCTCGGATATCTCATTTCTGTGGCTTGTATCTGGCTTCTTTGGGTTGTAGTTGTTGCCTGTGACTCGCATCAAAACGATTTTACGTTTGGAATAATCTGCTTTTCTAATTCTTTCTTTATAAATGAAGGGTGTTGAGTTATATAACAACCTGCAAATTTTCTCACTGTTGGCAATCTCACGATTGATGCGTTAATATCCATTATAAGTTACAAATGTGAATATAGAAAAATTATTGACTATCTAGTCTGCTCTTGTAACATGTACTCTTTAAAAAATATGAGAAGTAAAAAATATCAAGAATCTTAAAAATTGAAATATTTCTCACGGAATACATAAAATTAAGGTGCCAAATAAAACAAAAACCAAATTAAAATTATTACTAGATTAAACTAAGAAAATACCTACTTGCAAATTTATTTTTTAAATTTACGTAATTATGTACCTTAAGCATATAAACTTACCGTAGTAATCTCCCCTGAAAAATACGAACTCGCAGTGATCTATCTATCTATCTATCTATCTATCTATCTATCTATCTATCTATCTATCTATCTATCTATCTATCTATCTATCTATCTATCTATCTATCTATCTATCTATCTATCTATCTATCTATCTATCTATCTATCTATCTATCTATCCATCTATCTTTCTATCTATTTATCTAGCTTTCTATCTATCTATCTGCTAATTTGGTTAATGACGCTCATGTACATATTCTAGCTGTTGCATAAAGTAGATAAACCTTATCTACATTTATGTGATGTAGTTTTTAGTAATGGTTCAGAACTTGGTAGCGTCACGTTCTAGCCAAAACAGCCTGTAAATGTGGACTTAATTCGGCTCTGGAGTTATGAAGGCAAAGATAGCGAGAAAGGGAACTAGTCACTCCATCTTATAAAGCTGGACCTAGTACAGTAAAGTCTGTAACACTTCACTCCATTTCATCTATATCTGATATGGGACTCTGAGCTACTCATCTTTGTTACATAATCTAAAACCACGCTCATTTCCTACTCATTCAGTCGTTGACTGTTCCAATATTTCATGACTTCTGATTATATACTACTTTAGTCTGATATGTTTGAAGGAGGATTTTATGTATGTTTTGTTAGGTTGTTTTTGTTTTTTAATTGTTTTTTAACGTTGTAATTGTAATTTGAAACTGTAAATATATGTTGTTATATTACATGTATAATGTTCCTTGCCTCTAAATTAATATTTACAACAGGTGTAAGGATGTATGTATACAGCAGCCTTCCTCAAATTTTGTATCTTGAAGGAACCCTTAAAATAATTCTCAGGTGTCAGGGGAACCCTTGAAAATAAATTATTATATCTACAGCTCACGGTACGTTAGCGTGATCAGTAAGTTGTAATTATAATAATCCAATAAAAATTGTCAATCATTATTGAGTTGAGAATGATTTCTTCTGTGGGTCTGTTTATTTTAGCCAACTTATTAGCCTACTGTTTGTGTGTGGTTCTCCCTTCTCCCGAAGGATATCAACTCTATTGCAAGTCAGTTGTGTAGGTTCCGTTGTCTTTAAAATGTCCTACTTTATTTTGTTTCTTCCTTATTCGAGTAGGCCTAAATATCGTATCACAAAAGTCCACTCTACAAGTTGATAATGAAATATAGTATTTGCAAGAGTGAACAGGGTCCTATTGTACAGTACCATACTAGGCTACTCACACCGCTGCGAGTTCACCGCAATAAGTTAACGACAGAACATGATGATGACGTCACGAGTGTGATGTAAGGGTCATGACTATCGAAATAGCTAAGACAGACAAGGACCTCAGAGTTATCAGGTCATGTCATAGGGTAGAGGTGTATATAAAGAGACGTAGACCAGGAGAGACATACTTACTTCAGACCTAATGGTCTTTTATATTTGGACATGCGCCCTAATATAACAGACTAGGTTGAACAGGACGCGCCTCGCCAAAACGAGGCAAAAGTTTTACATTAAAAAAAAAAATTAAAAAAAAAGATATTCTCTCTCTTGCCAGAGCTCTTGTCTATTGTCCAGCGAAGATGTAATACGAGACAGTAAGTCTTTTAAAATGTATATATATATATATATATATATATATATATATATATATATATATATATATATATATATATATATATATATATATATATATATATATATATATATATATATATATATATATATATATATATATATATATATATATATATATATATATATATATATACTGTCCACGCTGTTTTTACTTTCTTACTTAGTGATCCCCATTCGATAGCACTGTACTTTTGAAATATGTATTTGTATTTTGTTTGCTTAAATGTGATGATGTGTATGAGAATGAGCAGATATACATTTTTACAGCTCGAAGATGTGTCCTGCTACAGAAGTGAGTAAGAAATTATTATTATTATTTCATTTTCCCTCAAGAATGTACAGATATAAGAGAGAATATATTTATGTAATTCGTGTATTGATGTTTAATGACACATTCAACAATGCAGATTAATTGCTGATGAACACATGAGTGAGTGTCGGGATACAGAATGAAAGATAAAGGGCTGGATGGTCGGACAGACTTGGGTCCCCAATTCTTTACCCTTTTAAATAACGTTATGTCCATCTATCTCTCCTACTGATTCTGCTCTTGGGTTAAGGAGGGCAAAGAAATAACACCAAGTCTCACCTCCTTCAATAGCAGACTGTCAAATACTTCATGAGTTCTGATACCATGCCACGTAATCTGATTATGCTTGAAATCATAATTTACTGTACGCTTTTTTTATTTTATTTTTAAAAATTTAATTTAATTTGTTTAAATAATATTTGTTTAATTAACAATACTTAATTTTGATTATGACTGCATGCTGTAAACGCACGCTGTTATATTACCTTTAAAATGTTGCATGCCTTCATATTAATGCTTTAAGAAACATATGGGAATGAAAGGATATAATATGCAAGATAAATGAGAATGGAAGGGCAGAATGATAGGCGGGCCTGCGCGCCCAATTCTTAACCCTTCGAAAATAAAGTTTGTTCGTTAGTTCGTTCGTTAACAGAACATTGAAAGAAAGCCCACTCCCTAAAGCTTGGCTGACTGCAACTATCAAACCAATTCTAAAGAAAAACAAGCCAGCTGAAGAACCTGGAAGCTACAGACCAGTCTCACTGATTTCAGCAATTGGAGAACTTGCAGAGAAAATGGTTAATCACAGGCTCTACTGGTTGCTGGAAAGTAATAAAGTCATTAATGATAGTCAGACAGGCTTCAGAAAAAGGTTGCAGAACAGATGACCAACTCTTGCATTTTGTGCAAAAAACCTTAGATGCATTCCAAGAGGGTAAGCACACAACAGCTGTATTCATTGATCTGCAGCAAACATACGACACAGTAAGGAGACAGGGGCTCTTCGCCAAAATGACAAAAATGGGCATACATGGAAAAATGTATCTCTGGATTATAGCCTTCCTAAGTAACAGATCAATACAAACAACAGTAGAAGGTACTAAATCCTACCAAAAAACACTGGACGAGGGATTGCCGCAATGGTCAGCACTAAGTTGCACCCTCTTCCTTATCTTTATAAATTACCTTCCTACCTACTTGAAGGTATCAAATACACTGTATGCAGATGACCTGCTAATTTGGACAGTTGAAAAATACAAAACACTGGCGCAAGCAAAACTAAACAGAGCCCTGGTCACAATAGCTGTGTACTGCAGGCTCTGGAAACTAAAAATAAACACCAAAAAGACCGTGAACACAACATTCACCAGGAGCATCAATGGACAGCAAGAAGGTATACCAACTAAAACTCCATGGACAACTACTGTCCAGAGAAGAAAATTCAGCTTACTTAGGAGTGGAGCTTGACAGACAGCTACTCCTCAATACCTTCACACACAAAATGAAAGATAAGGCCAGTAGACGATTGAACATAGTTAAACATCTTGCAAGCACTAGCTGGGGAGCAGACAAAGGAAATGTCAGACAGCTGTACCTGGGATATATCGGATCAGTTATGGATAACAACCTTTCACTGCAGTCGGCAATGAGCAAAATCACACAAGCAGAGTTGTACAAAGTCTAAAACCAAGCTCTAAGGTTCATATGCGGAGAAATGAGAACCACACCATCAGCTGCCTGTGATATTGATGCAAATATAGAACCAATATCCCTACGACGTAAACGTGCTGTTCTGGAAGCCACAGAGCGCTATAGAATAATGAGAAAAGATTACCCAAAACAGACAACTGGTTGAGAACTGAAAGCCCATTGGCAGACCAAAACAAAAATCACCACTGCAGGTAGCAACAACTATAGCAGAACAATGGTCATCTCCCACAGACACGACAAATAACACTGGCTAACAAAAAAAAAAAATTTCTTTCTCTAACATTTCTATGTTTTTCTGGTCAATTTTAATGCGCTGTTTTTAAATCTGCAAACCGTTTTTCTCTATCAGGTCGGTGTAAAAAGTTCTTTCCTTCTTTCCACTCTGTAAAGTGTCAGTCTGTATGCTCTGTAAGGAAGAGTGGTGTGTTGTTGAGATCAGGCATGCTCCAGTCTACCCAGCTATAAATGGGTAACTCACCCTAGTCCTGAGTTAGGGAAGGCAAAGGCTCCAGGGGAAGCAGGCCCTAAACTTGGTCACTTCAACCGACGCAGGATGGTGTATGTATGGAGTAGAAGTGTAGAGTGTGATTACCGCGAATGGTGTACTGTTCGTGTGCTGACCAATATAACCACTCATACACTTGTGTCTACAAGGCACCAATGCAGACTGCTGGAATCTTTGTTTACTCAATTTATTCAGACGTACACACTGGGACATACGAGTACATCATGGTATGTTGACATATCAATTTGTAGGTATACATAGCAGATCTGAAGTCATGACACATTCAGAAATAATGGGCAGTACATCAAAAGTTCAATGTCATGATACATTATGGCCGCATCCCCTATCTGACTAAACGCGTCAGTGAAGGCAGATCGGTAAATAACTAAAGTTACTTGACGTCCATAGTTTGTAGTATATATTATGAAACCACGAAAGGGGGGTTTCTAGCAAGATTGAGATCTCCCTGTCACTGTCCGATAATAGGATAAATAATCTGTTCTCTTGGCAGTGATCAAAACATATGATGACCGAAATCTAACATGGCCGCCTCCCTGAGTTGTCGTTCACTCATTCATAGGAAGGAGAATATAAGCCAGAGTTAATTTATAATGGATATATAAATGATTTCATAAATGTTTCCATACAGCTCTACGGTGATCAGGTTAATTCACGTAGCCATAACCGCTGTAGGAAAGTCTGTCATCTTCGTCGATACAAAACACGACCCTAGCGATACGAAGCAAAATGTTCCATCTAGGTCGAATCGACATGAGATCATCAAAATAGGGTCTGGCAATACATGGAGTCCGAATTATACATTGTACCGTACCTTAGGAGAGTCTCTAACATAAACTATAGTAGAGATACCATCTCCTTTAGAAGAAAACCACTTCATGAATCATATTTCCTTAAGAATCTACCAGCCTTTTGAAAAGTGCGTACCCGCCATTATCACGGTACATCGGAACTCATCACGACTTGTCAAGACAACTCATACTTCCGCTAGACCGGAATAATAAGAATCTAGTCCCGCCTACCCATCCAAAATATACAATATAGGACTGATTCTACTTGTACTAATAATATGTAATACATATGAATTCAGGCCATAAACATAATAAGCAAATTAATCTATTTTCTGGCCCTAAAAATAAGTACAAATATAAGAGCAATATCCGTGCGCCGGATCAATATCAAGAACGATTACTCCTATAATCAAAAGTGTGAATCAAACATGGATTATCTCGCTTTCCCCATAGACAGCATTTTCATACACAAATGAATGAATGTCTATATCTTTTCCATATTAAATAGCCATATCGATTTTTGTAATATGTGCGTCAAAATATGCACGCAACAGATTACCACACCCCTCGGGAAAAAAAAAATGGTACTTTTTTTTTTGAAACACATCTAGGAGCAACATACAATAGGCTCACAACGCACCAATAACAATGCGCAGATGATAAGCATAAGTTTTATGACCTTAGAGAAAGTACTTCTCTAAGTATAAATATTTCCAGAGAGGTGTCACCAACGCATACTACAATATTAGCAATGACACAATTTCCACATTAGTTTATACATAAATTTCATCTAAGATATCTTAACATCATGATCATCAAAGACGAAAAACATTGAAAGATCAGCGGTGAATAAATATCAATGAACCGCTAAGTAGTGTTACAATCAATATATGATATATTACATATGTGTACACATTTCAACATAGAAACAACTGTATCAAAGTTGTATAACAGTTATGAATCATGTGGGCATCTAGACAAAATATCTGCCATCACATTTTCTGACCCACGGATAGCTCGCACCGAAAAATGAAATGGCTGTAGAGCAATCGCGTATCGCGTTGATCTCGCGCTCTTCAGATTTTTACTCTGAATAGCCGTAAGAGCTTTCTGGTCAGTTTCCACAATGAAATGCGCGCCCAGAAGAAATCTTTGCAGTTTAAGGATTGACCAAACCATAGCCAATAATTCACGGTCTAGGACCGAGTAATTCTTCTCTGCGGCATTTAATTTCCGAGAAATATACATCACAGGATGCAGAGTTCCAGAGTACTCTTGCATTAGTGCAGCTCCAATCCCGGTGGATGAAGCGTCACTACGAAGAATAAATGTCTTATCCTTAGAAGGCAATACTAGGATAGGTGAAGTAGAAAACATAGTTTTAACCTTATCCAAAGAGGATTGACATTCTTGAGTCCAATGGACTACATTAGGAGACCCTTTCTTTAGCAAGGAAGAAAGAGGTGACATAATGGAGGACAGATTCGGGATGAATCGTCCATAAAATTGTATTAGACCTAAGAGACTTCGTACTTGCTTTTTAGTCTTAGGAATAGAAATGTTAAGTATCTTACTTGTATTATGGTCTTCTGTTTTTAGGAACCCATGACCAACACGGTGTCCTAAGAAAGATATTTCGCTAAAACCAATACATGCTTTCGATGGTTTCGCTGTCAGGTTATGCTCGCGTAAGATAGACAATAGTTCATTTATACCATTATAGTGATCGTTCCAAGTATCACTGAAAAGACAGATGTCATCAAGATACGCAATGACATCTGAGCGATGAGATAGGATTCGACGCATCATGCGTACAAATGTTGCAGGGGCGTTCATAAGACCGAAAGGCATGAAATTCCATTGGAATAGACCCCTAGGCGTCGAAAAAGCAGTAAACGGTTTGGCGTGTTCGGATAGTGGAACTTGCCAATATCCCTTAGACAAATCGAGTTTAGTAAAGAAGTGAGAATTCGATAGTCTCGTAAGTAGCTCTTCTAGTAAAGGCATAGGTTCAGCATCGAATTTAGTCACTTGATTCAATTTGCGATAATCCACGCAAAGACGTATGTTATTGTCTTTTTTCCGTACTATAACCATCGGCGAAGAATATGCTGATGTGGATGGTTCAATAATTTTTAACTCTATCATCTCATCTAACTCTTTCTCTACCTGTGCTTGAAAATGTATCGGGATAGGATACGGTCTGACTCTTATAGGACTATGGTCAGTAAGAATAATGTCATGTTGAATGACATCAGTTTGACCAGGAATGTCAGTAAGGACATCCTGAAATTGTTCTAACATAGTAGAAACTTGTTTCTGCTCTCCTGGAGATAATTCTGGAGAAATTGCAACATCTTTCCATGATTCATTAGAGTGAAGAGGAATCATTGGAAAAGGTAAATTTACATCCGAGAAACTCGTTTCCTCATCCTGTATTACTGACAGAGATGAGTACTGTCCATGTTGGACTGGAAAATCGTCCGTTGCCTGGAAAACAGGTTGTAAATAATCAGGACGTTCATGGAATTCCGTGAGCATGTTGATGTGGAAGGTTTTACGCTTCCCGTCAATATCGACGATATAGTCAACATCGGAAACTTTTGATATTATATCGTACGGACCTTTCCAAGAAATGAGAAGTCTATTTTCCCTACAAGGTAGCAAGACAAATGCTTTGTCACCTGGACAAAGTTGTCGCAAACATCTCTTTTTATTGGCAAATTCCCTTGCCTTCTGTTTCGCAAATTCAGAAGAAGCAGTTGCCAATTTGCATGCTTCAATAATCTTGTGTCTAAGTGCGATGACATATTCATAAGAGGATTTTGTGTCATCGACAATATTATCAGCAGTTATAAGATCATGAAGTAAGGACATAGGACCTCGCGGTTTCGCGCCAAAGACAAGTTCAAAGGGAGAAAATCCTGTATGTTCGTTGGCGACCTCTCTATATGCAAAGAGAGCCGCGGGTAAAACCCTATCCCAATCCTGAGGATGATCTTCTGTTATCTTACCTAGTAGGTTTTTCAGAGTTCTATTCAAACGTTCCACCATCCCATTGGACATAGGATGATAAATACTACTCAGCGATCTCTCTATCTTCAGAGTCGACATTACTTGAGACATGGTATCCGATATGAGTTGGGTACCATGGTCGGATAATATTTCTGCTGGAAACCCCAGACGAGAAAATATTAACCAAAGAGCATCTGCGACATCAGCAGTAGTTATGCTCTTTAGAGGAACAGCCTCCGGCCAACGTGTGCACATATCAACACACGTCAAAATAAATTGGTGTCCTCTAGCAGACTTTATCTTAAATGGACCAATGATGTCTATCGCCATTTTTTGAAATGGCCGAATGGGAATGTCTGCAGCCTGAATAGGTGCATCATGGCGTGGACCTCTGGATTTAATCTCTTGACATACTTTACAAGATCGACAATAGATTCGTATGTCCTTATTCACAGCAGGCCAAAAGAAAGATTGAAGAACTCTAGCTTTAGTACGGGAAAAACCCATATGTCCAGCACACTGCGAATCATGAGCGTGCTGTAAGATTTTAACTCTCATATTTTTAGGCACAAGGATTTGAGAATGAATGGACTTAGCGGAGTCTTGTACCATACGTACAAGTACGCCATTCTTCATCGTAATCCAAGATTTACGATTTGTATCCTTATTCGGATCACCTTTTGTTGCCAGAGTAAAGAATTTCTTTAGAGTAGGATCATCTTCCTGCTGTTTGATAAAGGAATCGTGGGAAATCTCCAAGGGATCATCTTGGATCTGCGCATCATTATCTTCAGAATGTGAAGATTGTGGCATATTAAGAGCTTGAGCCCTAGTGATTACTGCATTAGCAGATTGCATATTAACATTTTCCCAATTAGAAATTTGCTGTGGAGTGCATTCTTTCACTCCATGAATGCGACCGATGATAAGATCAGCGATCGGATTCGGCAAGAGACATGCTTGCACCTCTCCTGTAAAGAAAGGCGTAGCAATATTGATAATGGCAGTGGAGTACTTCTCCAATGTGCCACCAAATGTTACACATTTGACTATATTGCCTGTAGCTCGAGAAGGATTTACGAGTGATTGCCTCACTCCAATGGTAGTGCACCCCGAATCGAAAAGAATTGATACCGGAGTACCATCTATTAGGCCCCTATTAAAGACAAGAGCACCCCTTCCATTATGCGCAATTGACGCATGGAGAGCGGGAAGCGGGTGACCGCAGCTTAAAGTAGAAACTGTGGTTGGATCGAATAATGTTTTGCATTGCGAACACTCAGATGCTCTAGCAAAATCGAAAGCGGAATTTGCTACACTATTGGAGTCTTTTTTATCATTATTCTGATTATCGGTGTCGTGGAACTCCTGTTGTGCAGAGTTAGCCTGGTAATAAGATTTACCATGTCTTTTGTGTTGTGATCTACCTCGGTTATAATTGTCTCTATAATTATTATTGCCTCTGTTATAACCCCTATTTGGGTTTGAATCATAATATTCATGATCATAATCATCATGCTCATTATATTGAGTATCCCTGTAATATTGTTTCTTTTGTCTCCATGAAGCACTTGGGTAGTTCCTATAGCTACTCCCTTTCCGAGAATTTCTAACATTATGGGTACCCCTCGCGTGTCGAGGACTATCAGCCCGATTCCAGTTCTTCGAAGAAGAACCCTGATTTGAGTGGTTATCTTGGTTTTGATACTTATTCCAATTAACCTTTTTATCAAATTTATTTTTAGCTCCTTGGAATTTGTGTGAGTAATTCTGATTATATTCTGTTGCCGAAGCAACTGGCATACTCTCTTTAATGTTAGAGTTACTAAGAATCATGTCAGGGTGTGCCGTGGCATACTGGTCACAATATTCTTCCATTTGCTTTATTGTACCAGGTTTACGCTCATGTAAGAACTCTAGGAATGATTTATTTACAGAAGACATGACCTTGTCTCTTAGCAATAAATCCGTAAGACCATCAAATGTTTTCTCTGTTTTGGATAATTCAATCCATCGTGAAAGTGTAATTCGTGCTTTTGAGATGAAATCTGAGAATTCTACACCTACCTCAGGTCTCATTGTTTTAAACAAAAGACGGTAACCTTCCTCAGACAGCTGATATCTCTTTATCAAAGCTGCCCTAACAGCATCATAATTATCTTTGTCGGCCTCTTCAACAAAATATAACTTACTCAGAGACTCCCCTTTTAGATTTTCAGACAACTGATTCACATACTGTGATTTGTCAACATTATGAGATCGACAAGCCCGTTCAAATCTAGAAAGCCAAAATGTTATGTCATCACTGGTAGGGTTAAACGCTGGTACCTTGACCTTGTACACAAAGGGTTTACCATTACCACCAGATGCCTGATTAACATTACTCATACATGTCAATTTTAATTTCTCTAATTCAAACTCATGTTCTCTTATTGCTTTTCTCTCTTCAGCTTCTCTATCTAATCTTTTCTGTTCTGCAGCAGCTTCTAGTTTTTTCTGTTCTGCAGCAGCAGCAACTTCTAATTTTTTCTGTTCTGCAGCAGCAGCAACTTCTAATTTTTTCTGTTCTGCAGCAGCTTCTAATTTTTTCTGTTCTGCAGCAGCTTCTAATTTTCTCTGTTCTGCCTCAAATCTCCTTTCCTCCACTTGCATCTGCAATTTCTTTAGTTCAGCAGCAGTATCAGCTTCTTTTTCTAATCTTTTTTCTTCAGCCAGAGCTTTTTTTTCTTCAGCAGCAGCTTCTCTTTCTAATCTTTTTTCTTCAGCCAGAGCTTTTTTTTTTTTCTTCAGTAGCAGCTTCTCTTTCTAATCTTTTTTCTTCAGCAGCAGTTTTTTTTCTTCTGCAGCTAATGCTTTGTCATATTGAGCAACAGCCCATTGTTCTAAGTCTTTTCCAGTCTTATCAAGAGATTTTCCTTGTGCAATAAAATAATCTAATGTAGACATATTGTCTTCTTAAATCAGAAACCTGAAAAAGTAAATAAATTACCCTCTTTCACTTTAATGGGAGACAAGTCTATACCATAGACTTAGTCTTAGTCCAAACTTGTATGGTTTATAATAACCAATGATAACTTGAGTACCTGTGGACAACAATAACTGTATCTCAAATACTGTGGGAGACAAGCCTTACAAAGGTCTTGTATACCTCAATGTAATCAAAGATCACTTGGGTACCTGTGGAAAATAATCATAAAGTACTGATCTGTACTATACTATCAGTGTATACCACTATAACTCCTATGTCATATGTCAACTAAAGACATTACAAAGGACAAACAAGAAAAGACAATATGAAAACATTTGCAGAGATCAAATTAAATTAAATAGGAGAAATGAAAAAAATGATCACAGAAACCGTGATGATAACTGCAATAAGATAACAAGACAAATAACGCCACAGTGTATAAACATAAGGGTGTAAAGAAATGAAAAATAGAAAAGATGAGACCTACAATTATACAAACAAATCAAACAAAACTAAGGAACACAAAATTATTAACAAAAACAACGAAGAAAAGAACACCTCATCACAACTAACAGAAATAGCAGCAAATTGTTGCTAACAAATTTCCAATTAAGAAAATGTGTACCTATAGAATACTAGTACCAGACCAATGTCACTCGGCATACCTTGTACTAGTCACACAGAACATAAACTAATTTAATACATAACAAATAACATGTAAGCATAAATAGCATATAGCATACAATATAATTTATGTCATGAATGGAATGTGTTGCAGGTATAGTGTTGTAAAGCAGGCACAGTTTATTTTAATACTAATAACTTGCCACTTTATTCAGTAATAGATTTAATTTTAAACTATTACACTGTCAATTTTTCTCTGTTGAGCATATGAAGATCCAACGATGAACTATGCACTTTATGTTCAACAACACTGTGATTCTTCTGTACGTTGAGAAATGTCAACAATACTGCTCCAGATATTTTCTACACTTGATACCACTGTCCTGTGTAATACTGTCTGTACAGCGAAAAACTGTCAACAAGCGCTGACCTAGATACAGCATCCTATCGGTAATACAGGTCAAGCTGACATCGACTGTATAGCTGTCCTACTGGTGTTGATGTGTTCAAACAAATGTTCTTTCAGCTGTAAACTGTGATTCTCAACACAAAACTGCGTAAGCTGGACCCAGGAATCTGGCTCGCCACTGTAAAGTTTCTTTCTTCTTTCCACTCTGTAAAGTGTCAGTCTGTATGCTCTGTAAGGAAGAGTGGTGTGTTGTTGAGATCAGGCATGCTCCAGTCTACCCAGCTGTAAATGGGTAACTCACCCTAGTCCTGAGTTAGGGAAGGCAAAGGCTCCAGGGGAAGCAGGCCCTAAACTTGGTCACTCCAACCGACGCAGGATGGTGTATGTATGAAGTAGAAGTGTAGAGTGTGATTACCGCGAATGGTGTACTGTTCGTGTGCTGACCAATATAACCACTCATACACTTGTGTCTACAAGGCACCAATGCAGACTGCTGGAATCTTTGTTTACTCAATTTATTCAGACGTACACACTGGGACATACGAGTACATCATGGTATGTTGACATATCAATTTGTAGGTATACATAGCAGATCTGAAGTCATGACACATTCAGAAATAATGGGCAGTACATCAAAAGTTCAATGTCATGATACATTATGGCCGCATCCCCCTATCTGACTAAACGCGTCAGTGAAGGCAGATCGGTAAATAACTAAAGTTACTTGACGTCCATAGTTTGTAGCATATATTATGAAACCACGAAAGAGGGGGTTTCTAGCAAGATTGAGATCTCCCTGTCACTGTCCGATAATAGGATAAATAATCTGTTCTCTTGGCAGTGATCAAAACATATGATGACCGAAATCTAACATGGCCGCCTCCCTGAGTTGTCGTTCACTCATTCATAGGAAGGAGAATATAAGCCAGAGTTAATTTATAATGGGTATATAAATGATTTCATAAATGTTCCCATACAGCTCTACGGTGATCAGGTTAATTCACGTAGCCATAACCGCTGTAGGAAAGTCTGTCATCTTTGTCGATACAAAACACGACCCTAGCGATACGAAGCACAATGTTCCATCTAGGTCGAATCGACATGAGATCATCAAAATAGGGTCTGGCAATACATGGAGTCCGAATTATACATTGTACCGTACCTTAGGAGAGTCTCTAACATAAACTATAGTAGAGATACCATCTCCTTTAGAAGAAAACCACTTCATGAATCATATTTCCTTAAGAATCTACCAGCCCTTTGAAAAGTGCGTACCCGCCATTATCACGGTACATCGGAACTCATCACGACTTGTCAAGACAACTCATACTTCCGCTAGACCGGAATAACAAGAATCTAGTCCCGCCTACCCATCCAAAATATACAATATAGGACTGATTCTACTTGTACTAATAATATGTAATACATATGAATTCAGGCCATAAACATAATAAGCAAATTAATATATTTTCTGGCCCTAAAAAATAAGTACAAACGTAAGAGCAATCCATGCGCCGGATCAATATCAAGAACGATTACTCCTATAATCAAAAGTGTGAATCAAACATGGATTCTCTCGCTTTTACCATAGACAGCATTTTCATACACAAATGAATGAATGTCTATATTTTTCCCATATTAAATAGCCATATAGATTTTTGTAATATGTGCGTCAAAATATGCACGCAACAGATGGTCTCATCACATTGTGGTTCAGATGGTCTATTCACATTGTGGTTTAGATGGTCTGTTCACATTGTGGTTCAGATGGTCTCCCTTTTCACATTGTGGTTTAGATGGTCTCTTCACATTGTGATTTAGATGGTGTCTTCACATTGTGGTTCAGATGGTCTCCCTCTTCAAATTGTGGTTTAGATGGTCTCTTCACATTGTGTTTTAGATGGTCTCTTCACATTGTGGTTTAGATGGTCTCTTCACATTGTGGTTTAGATGGTCTCTTCACATTGTGGTTTAGATGGTCTCTTCACATTGTGGTTTAGATGGTCTCTTCACATTGTGTTTTAGATGGTCTCTTCACATTGTGATTTAGATGGTCTCTTCACATAATGGTTTAGATGGTCTCTTCACATTGTGGTTTAGATGGTCTCTTCACATTGTGATTTAGATGGTCTCTTCACATTGTGGTTTAGATGGTCTCTTCACATAGTGGTTTAGATGGTCTCTTCACATAGTGGTTTAGATGGTCTCTTTACATAGTGGTTTAGATGGTCTCTTCACATGGTGGTTTAGATGGTCTCTTCACATAGTGGTTTAGATGGTCTCTTCACATTGTGTTTTAGATGGTCTCTTCACATTGTGGTTTAGATGGTCTCTTCACATAGTGGTTTAGATGGTCTCTTCACATTGTGTTTTAGATGGTCTCTTCACATTATGATTTAGATGGTCTCTTCACATAATGGTTTAGATGGTCTCTTCACATTGTGTTTTAGATGGTCTCTTCACATTGTGGTTTAGATGGTCTCTTCACATTGTGTTTTAGATAGTCTCCTCACATTGTGGTTTAGATGGTCTCCTCAAATAATGGTTTAGATGGTCTCTTCACATTGTGTTTTAGATGGTCTCTTCACATTGTGGTTTAGATGGTCTCTTCACATAGTGGTTTAGATGGTCTCTTCACATTGTGGTTTAGATGGTCTCTTCACATTGTGGTTTAGATGGTGTCTTCACATTGTGGTTTAGATGGTGTCTTCACATTGTGGTTTAGATGGTCTCTCTCTTCACATTGTGGTTTAGATGGTCTCTTCACATTGTGGTTTAGATGGTCTCCCTCTTCACATTGTGGTTTAGATGGTCTCCCTCTTCACATTGTGGTTTAGATGGTCTCCCTCTTCACATTGTGGTTTAGATGGTCTCTTCACATTCTGGTTCAGATGGTCTCCCTCTTCACATTGTGGTTTCAGATGGTCTCCCTCTTCACATTGTGGTTTAGATGGTCTCTTCACATTGTGGTTCAGATGGTCTCCCTCTTCACATTGTGGTTCAGATTGTCTCCCTCTTCACATTGTGGTTTATGGTCTCTTCACATTCTGGTTCAGATGGTCTCCCTCTTCACATTGTGGTTCAGATTGTCTCCCTCTTCACATTGTGGTTTATGGTCTCTTCACATTGTGGTTCAGATGGTCTACCTCTTCACATTGTGGTTCAGATGGTCTCTTCACATTGTGGTTCAGATGGTCTCCCTCTTCACATTGTGGTTTAGATGGTCTCTTCACATTGTGGTTCAGATGGTCTCCCTCTTCACATTGTGGTTTAGATGGTCTCTTCACATTGTGGTTCAGATGGTCTCTCTTCACATTGTGGTTTAGATGGTCTCTTCACATTGTGGTTCAGATGGTCTCTCTCTTCACATTGTGGTTCAGATGGTCTCCCTCTTCACATTGTGGTTCAGATGGTCTCCCTCTTCACATTGTGGTTCAGATGGTCTCCCTCTTCACATTGTGGTTCAGATGGTCTCCCTCTTCACATTGTGGTTCAGATGGTCTCCCTCTTCACATTGTGGTTTAGATGGTCTCCCTCTTCACATTGTGGTTCAGATGGTCTCCCTCTTCACATTGTGGTTCAGATGGTCTCCCTCTTCACATTGTGGTTTAGATGGTCTCTTCACATTGTGGTTCAGATGGTCTCCCTCTTCACATTGTGGTTTAGATGGTCTCTTCACATTGTGGTTCAGATGGTCTCCCTCTTCACATTGTGGTTCAGATGGTCTCCCTCTTCACATTGTGGTTTAGATGGTCTCTTCACATTGTGGTTGGAATAATGTGTATTTGTTTTATCTTCTTCTATTTATTTTTAAAAAAAAAACTTGTTATGTTTATTTCTTTATAAGGAGAAATGGACCACTGCTGCAACTGACCCTCTTGTGGGTCACCCTGACCCAAAACCATTTATATGCTTTTGCCTGTTTTCACTTCTGTTTCTTTGGACCTACTGGCTACATGAAGAGGGGGAAGATATTGTATGGGCAACAGCTTGATCTCCATGTAACTATGCCCAAGCTCACACCCTGGATAGTACACTTTCACCCTATAGTGTTGACACAACTGGGAGAAAGGAACACACCAAGAAAAAAGCACCTGAGAGCTGTCACCTGAGGGGGCACATTCCCATAGTCAGTTATGACTGAAGGGCTGTCACCTGAGGGGGCACATTCCAATAGTCAGTTATGACTGAAGAGCTGTCACCTGAGGGGCACATTCCCATAGTCAGTTATGATTGAAGAGCTGTCACCTGAGGGGCACATTCCCATAGTCAGTTATGACTGAAGAGCTGTCACATGAGGGGGCACATTCCCATAGTCAATTATGACTGAAGAGCTGTCACCTGAGGGGGCACATTCCCATAGTCAATTATGACTGAAGAGCTGTCACCTGCGGGGGCACATTCCCATAGTCAATTATGACTGAAGAGCTGTCACCTGAGGGGGCACATTCCCATAGTTAGTTATGACTGAAGAGCTGTCACCTGAGGGGGCACATTCCCATAGTCAGTTATGACTGAAGGGCTGTCACCTGAGGGGGCACATTCCCATAGTCAGTTATGACTCAAGTGGGCTGTCACCTGAGGGGGGCACATTCCCATAGTCAGTTATGACTCAAGTGGGCTGTCACCTGAGGGGGCACATTCCCATAGTCAGTTATGACTGTAGTGGGCTACTATTACCATCCATAAAAATAAAATCATTGTCATTTCAATCAGGGAGCAGTGGCTCTATTCTTTCTTCCTGTCCTAACAGCAAGGTAGCACAGTGGTTTGTGCACTGGCTTCCTAGCTTAGTGGCCCATGGTTCAATCCCCAGTTGAGGTGGGATTTTTTAGACCACAAACGGCTCTGGGGTTGACCCAGCCTCATGAATTGGGTACCATGTCACGTAGGGTTTATATTCATTTAATTTCCTACATCTTCTTCCTATTCGTTCACCCAAATTCTCTCTTTTATTATCTCTGTATTTTTTTTCCTGTGTATTTTTCATCCATTCGTTTTGCGAATATTATTTTCATATAATTCGCAAACTTTACCTGTTTTCCTTTCTCTTAAACTGAGAATCGCGCTAGGACGATATTACGTAGATGTCAGGGCTGCAGGGCGTCAGAAGGCGTGATAAGTCGGTTCGCTGAACACAGGACGTAGCAAATCGTCTACATTCTCACCGAGCGCGCGAGCTTCTTCTCGGCATAAGTCCCGGTGAGGTGTGATACTTTACATCTGCACCGGTCAGTATCCAGACATTTGTCTGGAAAATCCCAAACTGACACGGCGCTCACTTGGGCCATGGTCAGCTGTAGTGTGAAAACTGCCCTGCAATGGAGTCAGGCTGTCTGGGATTTGAAACTGACACGCGTACATCGTGGTCAGTAGGTGACAGTTACGACACGCGTTAAGCGGACGTAAATGTTGGGAGTAGGGGAGATAATTTCGCTTGGCGAAGTAAGTTTGGGCCCTTTGTCTGATTTTAAGATATTGGCCAAGTTTGAAACTTTAATTTCATTCTCGCTCATAGACTCACAGTGATAGGTTGCTCGTAAACAGAATAGCTGTTAGCGAAGTATCTCAGTTTGTTTCGGCAATGTGTCGAACTTCTAGACTTCCAGAAATATTTTCAGCATTTTATTCTTAAGTTGTGCGACTACCTGTAATTCTGTGGTTGAGGTAATTAATATGATAGATATATAGATTTGTGAGTGTTAAAGTGTTAAATCGCTTAATTCATTTTAATCTATTTCTTTAGCGCAGAAGAGAAATAAAGTGGTAGGCTATTATATTTTCTAGGGAAGCATTCAGTGGAAAGCAGAATAAAATTAAAATTTCTAGCTTATAACGGCAATTGTAGCTATTTATAAATTTAATTAAACTGCTAATACTCAGTCGAGTGTATTTTTCTAAACTAACGTATAAACTCTAGAATCCAGCCTCATGAATGGTGACGGAATACGCACGTGTTCTTAATTTATGAGGATTGCTGATTTTTAAATATAACTTACGTCACGGGAAGTTTAAATGATAAGCAAAGCTCTCTGCTTGCAAGTTTAAATGTAAGTTTTAACCAGTACAGATTCTGTTTATTATATTATATGTGTTATTTTTCCTCCACACAGTGAAAGTTTTGGGGTGACCCTAACTTTACCAGCACCTAGTAGTAGTTTCCATACTTGTGAAGAAATAGACAGTCCTTATTTTGAACCACGTGGGTTTTCTCAAGTAACACTGATCTGACGGTGCAAGTTAGACAGAAATACTAATATCCCTATAACGGGTTTTCAAAGACTGTAATGATAAATACTGGACCTTGGAGCCAGCACTTAATTTCTTCTAGAAACTCTATATAATTTGCTGCCTGGTGGCGTGAATATTAACAATCATTTCCCGACTAGATTATATCTTGTGGACAAATCTGTGGTGTGACTAAAGTGAATCCTATACTGAGGGAAGGCACCGACCTGACATTCATCATTTTTTAGAAACCTACGCTATTGACACTGTGCTCTGCTAACTCCCGCGCGTGGAATAATTGTTAGGTGACTTAATCAGACATTTGAACAAATTTGCATACCCAAGTAGTCGTTCCCGGAGACTCCAAGTTAAATACGTCTTTTGGAACTGGGGACTTCTTGGCAGAAGACTGCATTTTTTGAGTCTGTGTGAAAATCTAAAATCAATGTGTTCCAAGAGGCAGCAAGCAAAGTCGTGAGTACAAGTATGAGAAGCCATGGCGGAATGAATGAGTGTACGCTGGTTTGAGTGATATTTTTCACTATTTTATCTTTGACACCCTGTTGCTGTCCTAATTTTTTTTCAATCTGCATAATTTGTTGCTAAGGCTAGAGTTCTTGTGTTTTGTCTTAGGTTAAATCAGATTTTTTTTTTCAAACTCTGTGCATATAATTACGAGATAAAACAAAGACAACTCTTAGAATCAAACTCTATGTATCTGTGACTCGGGCGCCATCATCTGTTCTCTTAACGGGGCCGGGCTAAACCTAGAGTTAACACCATAACGGGGCTATCATCCTTGCAACATTTCCTTGAAGTTTTGTGACTATGTGTATATGTATTTTCCTTGATGTACTTTCTTTGATGTTGTGAGCCGATTTTTCCTGATATTAAAATCGCTCTTGAACTAAATAATCGTGTTTGGTCAGCTCGTTCTAGATAATATATCCTTTAGCACGCTGCATAAAATTTCAGAAAACTTGCCCTACAGCTGCATTCTTTTTCACAACCCCCCGTTTTTATAGTGGGCGACTTGTAATGTCTATAGTTTTTGTGTTTCTTGGTCAACTGCTATCATTTTTGGAATTTATGTAAATAAATGAATGGTGAATCTGATGATATAAAATTTGTTTGTGTACATGTTAGATGTGATAGGAAGAGAGGAAAGGAAAGATGAAAAAAACGAAAAAAATTAAAAAAAATGTTTTTTTTAATTTCAAAATTTAAAAAAAAAATTAAAAAAATGACCAACGAACGAAGCGTCCATATCCCTTGCATCTCAATGAAAGTCATTTGACCAATAGAGCAATACAAATCAAATGACGATCTTTTCGTTACACCCATCATCAGTAGCAAAGCAACAAACTCCCTAGCCAGCCGTGACATTCGGCCGTAATCCTATTTTTTCCGATATTCCTAATCCTAACCCCGAAAATTATACATACTTGAAAGGCCATTTTACTTTCGTTTCCATCTCAGCCATCAAACATATTCTGAGAACCGATTTCAGCGCTTATAAAGACAAAAATTTCATCCCCACCGCATGGCGTCAGAATGCAATAAAATTAGAGCGAAATGGCCGCGCGTCTGATGCCGATTCATTTCGATTTAAAAAATTTACAAAAAATAAACGCGGATACACCCATCACTTTTTTAAGATCGGAAACGGAAGCTAACTCTCTTGCAAATAAAATTTTAACTTAACATCCGGGGCTGAAAATCACGTGTACACAAGTCATGTGCTAGAAACGATGACAGCCGCAAGGCGAGATATCTCGACTCCAGCTGGCAGAACATAGGTTGCGTTCGTCGAGATATCTCGCCGGCAGCGTGCTACAGGATATATATCATTGTTATAGTTTTCCCACGTCTGTGTGTTTACCTGTCGTCACGTGTATGTGCGTGCCTGTGAGTGATAGAAATATACGTAATATGTATATTGGTGTAGTCTGTCTGACGCTGTAACAACTGTTGTAGAAGATAGGTGAGAGAGAGAAGAATTCTTTTCGCTTTCAGAGACAGCCACTATATCAAAATCTATCATCTCACGTGTGTGGAAATTCTATTACCTTTCACTAACTCTCACTGAGTCTATCACCTATTCAAACCTATTCAGAAGGGACCAAACCTAGTCTTAATTCTCCTATCGAAAATCTACGACAAATGGGGACTCGTTTCCGGTCTTTGAACTTAGAATAGGAAGACGAGTACGACAAACGTGGACTCGTCTATCTGGATTTTGAACTTAAGATTCTTATTCTGTAATAGAGTAAGAGTGTGATGTCTTGTGAGTTGTGTATCTTTTTAAAATAATTACCCCCTAGACTAGCGATCTGTTTACGGGCGTGCTGACCACACAAACTAATAAGTTTTTTTTTCCACAGCATCTTTGAATAATATACATTTTGGTTACAGGTTGATTTTGTCGGGATATATGTTAACTGCTGATTGTAATACTAAATGCTGGTAAAGTGGTGAGTGTATAACATTCACTGGGTACTGAGGCAGAACGGCGTTTGAACTAAGTTAAGGAGTGTGTTTCGGACTTTTTGTCCAGATTAATTCCCTCCCTTACCCGATCTGACTTCAGGGGCGAACTTATAGTGGATTTTTAAAAATTAAGGGATTATTTTTCTCTTTAATTTTTGCAATATTCTTTTGCTTTTCCACTGTAGCAACTTATTTTTCAGTTGTAATCTTAACTACCATTTATTTGGCGTAGTCGTGTTTTGCATTGAGTGCTTTATTGCCGATAATAGCAGCGATAGTTAGATTTTATTTTGGAGGAGGTATCCCAGGGTTAAGGATATCATCTTTTGAATTTTTGGTTTTTTTTTCTCGTAAGTGGTAGGAACCAGGTTATTCTTTTTCCTATTTTCTATCTCCACGTGTCTCAGTCACTGACATAATATGGCCGAGAGGGCAAAGCTTAGACAACTCCTCAGGGACGAAGCGAGAGAGGAGGGACTGGAAGGAGAGGAAGCGAAAGCTTTTGTCAGAGACGAACTGGAGAGATATGATGCGGAGAGGAAAGCAGCTGAAGCTTTACAGCAGAAGAAGATGGATGAAGAAATGGAAATTCGCAGGGCGAACGAACGAGAGAAGGAGAGACAGCATGAGGAAAGAGAGAAGGAGAGACAGCATGAGGAGAAAGAGAAGGAGAGACAGCATGAGGAAAGAGAGAAGGAGAGACAACATGAGTTGGCTCTTAAAGCTCTAGAACTTCAAAGTCGTGGTGCTGCCTCTACCTCCAGCAATGGAGAGTCTTCTCCTCATTCTTCCTTAACTGACCCTGCTAACACTCAATCTCTTCAACTAAATGCTATGTCTTTCACTCTTGAATCTTTTCCTTGTCCAAATGAGAAGATTGACACATGGTTAGAAAAATTTGAGAAAATTGCAACTCTGTACGGTTTAGAGAGGTCGCGTTGGAATATGAAACTTTCCCAGGCCCTAAAAGGTTCTGCTTATGATGTTTATTCTAAACTGGAAAGTAGCCAACAAGACGACTACGATGTGTTGAAGAAAGCGTTACTGGAGCGCTTTGAAATGAACGCTCGCAAGTTTTTGCAACTGTTTCGCAACAGCCGGAAAGAGAATTCTGAAACTTTTCACCAGTTCTCATCTCGTCTTAAGGGATATCTAACAAAGTGCCTTGAGCTTTCGCAGCTCCCCTCTACCTATGAAGGTCTTGAGGAACTTGTTCTAACTGAACAAATAAAGAACACTTTGTCTGCTGATACCCGGAGATTTCTCGCTGAGCAGGGGGCAGAAAAACTTGAAGACATTTTGGAAAAGTCTGAGCGTTATCACAATGCGCTGGCTGAACTACCGGCCACAAAGCGGAAACCGACAGAGGAGCATTTTCGAAAACATAACCTAGAGCAATCTTCTCAGGCTTCTAACCAAAACAACCACAGAGAAACTGGACCTCAAAACCCCCCTCCTGAAAAATCCAAGTTCTACAAGAACAAGTACCCCAACCACCCCAAACAGTCTGATCAACCCGACCGCCCTACATGGCAGCGTAGCCAGAAAGGACAAGGTGGCAAAGGGAGAACCCCTGAGCACGGGACATATGATCAGACCGAGCACACCGAGCCAAACGCATCGGATGCTTATTGACAGTCTCGCAAGGCGGAATTATTGACAGTGATTCCCAACCTGTTGGGGATAGACCCTCAACGCGAGGTATTGTTACTTTGAACGGTTCTCAAACTTCTTGCTTATTTGACACGGGGCTTTCTTATGATTGCATTGTTGCCAGAAAGCTGGTTAAACCCGGTCAAGAGACAGGAGAGACCGTCAAACTTTGTGGAGTTCGTAAGAGTGATGCACCTACAGCGCTTCCCATCGCATTGGTGGAGATACACTCTGACTTTGTCAGAGGTGTGATCAAAGCGGCTGTTATGGATGATCCCATCTACCCAGTCATACTTGGCGGGAGATACGTGTGTATTGGGAAACCGGAAGAGCCGATTGTGGCAGCAGTAACTACAAGAGGGCAAACCAAGAAGGAACGGGAGCCTGCGCCTAATTTGTTACCTATGGAACTTAAAGAAGCGCAACAAAAGGACCCTACTTTGGCACCCTGCTTTAGGAAACTGCCCATGGCGAAGGAACCCAAACAGCACGGGGACATTTTTTCTGAGGATGGCGTACTTTATCGGAGAACGGGCAAGCCTGACCAAGGTTACAACCAGCTCCTAGTACCGAAACAGTACAGAAGCCAAATCCTAGAAATGGGGCACTCTCTTCCCTTTAGCGGACATATGGGACAGAACGCCACAAACCAACGTATAACCACTCATTATTGGTGGCCAGGAGTAAATACTGATATTATCAGATATGTCAAATCCTGTGCCCAGTGCCAACGTGTGCCACCCAAGCAACGGGCACCCCCAGTCCACATGGGTGAAATGCCAATAATGGGAACACCATTCGAACGGGTTGTGATCGACATTTTAGGGCCTTTCGAAAGGACTAAAAGAAGGAACAGGTTCATCCTGACCTTAGTCGATACATGCACTTTATGGGCAGAAGCTATCCCGCTAACATGCGCAGATGCCAAGCATGTCGCAGAAGCCCTCGTGCAGATTTTCACTCGGTTGGGATTCCCTCAGCAAGTGTTGACGGATAATGGATCTCCATACCGAAACCTGTTGATGGATGAGATCGTTAAGATCTTGAGGACCCAACACATCCACACTAAGCCATATACTCCGGCCGGAAATGGGCTCGTGGAACGTGCTAATGGAAACCTCACCATGATGCTAAGTAAGCTGGCACAAGTGAAACCTGAAGATTGGGATCTCTGTATTCCTGCAGCATTATTTGGCTACAGAGAATCTCCTCATACTTCCACAGGATTTCCGCCAGCTACACTCTTATTCGGCAGACCCATTAAGGGCCCGCTTGAAGCCTTACTTCAGTCTCTGACAGACGAGAAGGCTGATGAGACAGTTGTCTCAGCCAGTAAATATGTGTCGGTTTTAAAGGAACGGTTGAAACTAGGGTGGGACCTAGCAACGACTAACTTTAAGCGAGCACGCACCAAGCACGCTAACCGATACAGGAAAGTCGCGGAAGAGAGAGAACTGGAAGCAGGAGAGAAAGTTTTGGTGTTGCTCCCTACCGAGAACAACCAACTGAAGATCGGATGGCAAGGGCCGTTTACCGTCCTGAAAAAGATTTCTAAGGCTAACTACCAGATCTCTATTGAAGGAAAGGAGAAGGTTTTCCATTTAAATCTCTTAAAGAGATACTTGGAAAAACCAGTGCCAACCTCCGACCATCTCCTGACGATCGCCAAAACTGACGAAGATGACGATAGTGGCAGGGATATTCCACCGCTATCACAGGAAATCTTTCAAAAATGTCAGAAGCGGCGACGCTCTTTCAAGCGCGCATATGAGACATTCCAGGGGAAGGAAACTTTGAGGAGTGGACTTGAGTAGGAATTGGACAGAGATGGAGGGGGAAGATGAGAGGGAAGAGGACAGACACCCCGAAGCTACGGTTATAGGAAATTAAACTCCATAACGTAGACATGGAGTGCTTCCATATCTTAAAGGGGGGAGGCTCTGTCACGTAGGGTTTATATTCATTTAATTTCCTACATCTTCTTCCTATTCATTCACCCAAATTCTCTCTTTTATTATCTCTGTATTTTTTTTTTCCTGTATATTTTTCATCCATTCGTTTTGCGAATATTATTTTCATATAATTCGCAAACTTTACCTGTTTTCCTTTCTCTTAAACTGAGAATCGCGCTAGGACGATATTACGTAGATGTCAGGGCTGCAGGGCGTCAGAAGGCGTGATAAGTCGGTTCGCTGAACACAGGACGTAGCAAATCGTCTACATTCTCACCGAGCGCGCGAGCTTCTTCTCGGCATAAGTCCCGGTGAGGTGTGATACTTTACATCTGCACCGGTCAGTATCCAGACATTTGTCTGGAAAATCCCAAACTGACACGGCGCTCACTTGGGCCATGGTCAGCTGTAGTGTGAAAACTGCCCTGAAATGGAGTCAGGCTGTCTGGGATTTGAAACTGACACGCGTACATCGTGGTCAGTAGGTGACAGTTACGACACGCGTTAAGCGGACGTAAATGTTGGGAGTAGGGGAGATAATTTCGCTTGGCGAAATAAGTTTGGGCCCTTTGTCTGATTTTAAGATATTGGCCAAGTTTGAAACTTTAATTTCATTCTCGCTCATAGACTCACAGTAGATAGGTTGCTCGTAAACAGAATAGCTGTTAGCGAAGATCTCAGTTTGTTTCGGCAATTTGTCGAACTTCTAGACTTCCAGAAATATTTTCAGCATTTTTATTCTTAAGTTGTGCGACTACCTGTAATTCTGTGGTTGAGGTAATTAATATGATAGATATATAGATTTTGTGAGTGTTAAAGTGTTAAATCGCTTAATTCATTTTAATCTATTTCTTTAGCGCAGAAGAGAAATAAAGTGGTAGGCTATTATATTTTCTAGGGAAGCATTCAGTGGAAAGCAGAATAAAATTAAAATTTCTAGCTTATAACGGCAATTGTAGCTATTTATAAATTTAATTTAACTGCTAATACTCAGTCGAGTGTATTTTTCTAAACTAACGTATAAACTCTAGAATCCAGCCTCATGAATGGTGACGGAATACGCACGTGTTCTTAATTTATGAGGATTGCTGATTTTTAAATATAACTTACGTCACGGGAAGTTTAAATGATAAGCAAAGCTCTCTGCTTGCAAGTTTAAATGTAAGTTTTAACCAGTACAGATTCTGTTTATTATATTATATGTGTTATTTTTCCTCCACACAGTGAAAGTTTTGGGGTGACCCTAACTTTACCAGCACCTAGTAGTAGTTTCCATACTTGTGAAGAAATAGACAGTCCTTATTTTGAACCACGTGGGTTTTCTCAAGTAACACTGATCTGACGGTGCAAGTTAGACAGAAATACTAATATCCCTATAACG
This sequence comes from Oreohelix idahoensis, assembly GCA_024509875.1. NCBI lineage: Eukaryota > Metazoa > Mollusca > Gastropoda > Stylommatophora > Oreohelicidae > Oreohelix > Oreohelix idahoensis. Next base: position 67,275 of record JAMPIV010006880.1, on the reverse strand, counting down.
GGTTTTCAAAGACTGTAATGATAAATACTGGACCTTGGAGCCAGCACTTAATTTCTTCTAGAAACTCTATATAATTTGCTGCCTGGTGGCGTGAATATTAACAATCATTTCCCGACTAGATTATATCTTGTGGACAAATCTGTGGTGTGACTAAAGTGAATCCTATACTGAGGGAAGGCACCGACCTGACATTCATCATTTTTTAGAAACCTACGCTATTGACACTGTGCTCTGCTAACTCCCGCGCCTGGAATAATTGTTAGGTGACTTAATCAGACATTTGAACAAATTTGCATACCCAAGTAGTCGTTCCCGGAGACTCCAAGTTAAATACGTCTTTTGGAACTGGGGACTTCTTGGCAGAAGACTGCATTTTTTGAGTCTGTGTGAAAATCTAAAATCAATGTGTTCCAAGAGGCAGCAAGCAAAGTCGTGAGTACAAGTATGAGAAGCCATGGCGGAATGAATGAGTGTACGCTGGTTTGAGTGATATTTTTCACTATTTTATCTTTGACACCCTGTTGCTGTCCTAATTTTTTTTCAATCTGCATAATTTGTTGCTAAGGCTAGAGTTCTTGTGTTTTGTCTTAGGTTAAATCAGATTTTTTTTTCAAACTCTGTGCATATAATTACGAGATAAAACAAAGACAACTCTTAGACTCAAACTCTATGTATCTGTGACTCGGGCGCCATCATCTGTTCTCTTAACGGGGCCGGGCTAAACCTAGAGTTAACACTATAACGGGGCTATCATCCTTGCAACATTTCCTTGAAGTTTTGTGACTATGTGTATATGTATTTTCCTTGATGTACTTTCTTTGATGTTGTGAGCCGATTTTTCCTGATATTAAAATCGCTCTTGAACTAAATAATCGTGTTTGGTCAGCTCGTTCTAGATAATATATATATCATTGTTATAGTTTTCCCACGTCTGTGTGTTTACCTGTCGTCACGTGTATGTGCGTGCCTGTGAGTGATAGAAATATACGTAATATGTATATTGGTGTAGTCTGTCTGACGCTGTAACAACTGTTGTAGAAGATAGGTGAGAGAGAGAAGAATTCTTTTCGCTTTCAGAGACAGCCACTATATCAAAATCTATCATCTCACGTGTGTGGAAATTCTATTACCTTTCACTAACTCTCACTGAGTCTATCACCTATTCAAACCTATTCAGAAGGGACCAAACCTAGTCTTAATTCTCCTATCGAAAATCTACGACATACCAGAACTCTGGGAAGGTTAAGGCAGCTGCCGTGATGCTGATCATATCACCCCTAGTGTGCCGATGGTCAAGAAAATATGGGCCTAACACCATATTCCCAATATGCCTCAATCACCCCTACTCTACCGATGGTCAAGAAAATATGGGCCTAACACCATATTCCCAATATGCCTCAATAACCGTGTAACGGGATCCTTTACCTTTTACCTAACAGCTCCCAGGAACCACAGGAGGGAAATAAAATGTACACATACACAAAACTATATTAAACAAGTATGACTGTTTTGTAATCTAAGGTCAAAGATTGAGTTCTGTACACAAGGTCTGAGTCTTTAAGTCAGCAAGTCTAGTCCTAGGTCTTTTCATTTGATGACTTACACCTGATCACCACAACCTGACTTTACAGAAACCTTGACCTACCTGCTTCTGACATGTAACCTTTTCATAAGGTTTGATGAGTCTGTTACCCCTGTAGAACATGATCCCATAATCTCCCGAGGCCCTTGACTCAGGTGCTAGCCCAAATGTGATGTGGTAACTTTTGCCTTCCTGGTGGAAAAACAATTCTGGTAAAATTAAGCTGTTTCATCTTTGGGTGAAAAAAAAACTTGGGAGTTAGGCACATTAATACAGAAAAATAAATTGAGTTATGACAAGTATAAGTAAACAGATACACAATTTCATGTTTTCTAAATGGCACCATCGCCTTGCTGCGAAAGTAAATTGTGAAAGGACACACATCCACTTTTTCACCACACACTGGCAGGATGATGAATGCTTGGTTCCAAACATGTCATACATGTCTTTGCTGGGTGGTGAATGCATGTCTATGCTGAGTACTGAAAGCTCGGACTCTAACATTTGTACACTTCTTTGCTGGGCAGTCATTTGTAGAAGTCATTTTTGACAGTGGAAGAGATGCATACTGCTAGTCAAAAACCACAACAACGTAAAGCAAATAATGGTAAACAGATCATTATACACTCAAAGCTCTTATTATCTAGATAACACAACTTAATCATGTGTCATCATGTTTGAGGGCCCAAATAACAATGCACTAATGAACTCTTTATACACATTTATGTTAGGGGGAGATGGCTATTTTCCTACCAGGCACATTAACTGAGTGGTGAATGGTTTAATGGCCTCTAGATACATGTTAGCTATAATAATAATAATAAATTCTTTAAGCACCAAACACGGCGCATAAGGCAGAAACCAGTGCTCTCCAGGTTGTACGTTGTGACGTCACTCCTCTTAGCTCTTGCACATTGTTTAATCCCAACGTTCTTCCTTCTCTTATTATTGTTCTTCTGAGTGTTTCTTTTGGTCTTCCTTTTTTCCTCTTACCCTCAGGAACCCAAGTGAGTGCCTGCAATGGTATTCTGTTGTTTTGCATTCGTAGGACATGACCGATATATGACCATCGTCTTTTCCTTATATAGTTGGAGACATATTTCTGCCTAGAGTCTTCTCTTATTTGTCGATTAGTCTTGAATTCTTTCCAACTGATGTTCATGAGTTTTCTAAGACATTTGTTCTCGAATGTATTCAGCTTGTTCTCCAATGATTTTGTTATTTTCCAACTCTCATAGCCGTATGTTAACACTGAGATAACATTTGAATTAAACAGACGAAGCTTGGTATGTATATTCAATGATCGTAATTTCCAAATGTTAGATAATCTATTGAAGGCGCTAGCTGCCAAAGCAATTCTAGTATCAAGCAATTATCAATGAGGGCAAAGTGGGGTAGTTGTAGGAGGTACCTACTTGTATAAAACACCTCTAAAGCTTTAAGATCTGATGGTGAGAAGAAGGTATCTTAACCTTTCCCTTCCCCACACCAATGCCCATGTTTTATATTTGACTCTCCATAAAAATTCACTACAATAATATTGTTTCCATCATTTCAGCAAACATTCTAGATCCTTCTAATGGCAAAGGGATTTTTGAAATTGTCAGGGCACAGATGTTGCATGGCCCTTGTGGTCCACACAACTACAACTCATCATGCATGAAAGACAACAAATGCATTAAAACATTACCCAAGACCATTCCTCAAGGACACCCAATCAGGTGAGGATGGATAGCCCTCTTACAGGTGAAGAAGACCTAAAGATGGTGGTTTTAAAACAAAGGATGGACAACATGAAATAGACAACAGATGGATAGCACCATACTGCCTGCTGCTGTCAATGATATTTAATGCTAACACTAACATCGAGTTTTGCAACTTGGTTAAATCAATCAAAAATGTGTAGCAAACAAGTCAACAAAGGCTGTGATGTTGCTATGCTGCCACTTCAGCAGCAAAATGTTGTCTGTGATGAAGTTACCTAATACCAGATGGTCAATACATAAACAGCAGTGAAGCTTTGTGATAAGTTTTTGGCTTTCCCATTCACAAATGACATCCTGCCATCCAACAACTTGCTGTCCACTTGGAGAATGGCCAGAGAATGCTGTCCCGCAAGCACTGGCACCATTTTATCTGTCTTTGTTAACCGATGGAAAACAATATTAAAAATTTGATTACTTTTTACCCTGGGCAATGCCGGGTACCTCTGTTAGTTTACAATAACTGGACAGGAGGGTTAATGCCAACAGTACATGCAAACAAAATACATCAGGTACGACAGGTGAAACTATTCTTTGTGATTCCAAGGTGCCTCTATTTGTGATTCCAAGATGCCTCTATCTGTTATTCCAATGTGCCTCTATTTGTGATTCCAAGGTGCCTCTATTTGTGATTCCAAGGTGCCTCTATTTGTGATTCCAAGGTGCCTCTATTTGTGATTCCAAGGTGCCTCTTTTTGTGATTCCAAGGTGCCTCTATTTGTGATTCCAATGTGCCTCTATTTGTGATTCCAAGGTGCCTCTATTTGTGATTCCAAGGTGCCTCTATTTGTGATTCCAAGGTGCTTCTATTTGTGATTCCAAGGTGCCTCTTTGTGATTCCAAGGTGCCTCTATTTGTGATTCCAAGGTGCCTATTTGTGATTCCAAGGTGCCTCTTTTTGTGATTCCAAGGTGCCTCTATTTGATTCCAATGTGCCTCTATTTGTGATTCCAAGGTGCCTCTTTTTGTGATTCCAAGGTGCCTCTATTAAGACAAAGAAAGAATTGGGCCACTGCTCTCACTAGGAATGTTGTAAGAGACAATCAAAGTGATGTTGTTGCATGGCAACCAGACCATGTACAGAAATTGCCACTATAAGAGCACATCAGTGCAGGCTTCCTGTAAGTGGGGGGGGGGGGGGCTGGCTAAAACTGGTGTGGGCCCATAAGGGGCAGAATAAAACAGAAGAAAGAAGAAGGAATGACTGCTAAAACTACTCTCAAGCTCACAAATTATTTGTAATGTGACAGGTGAAATTTGTTTCAATTTAGACACAACTGAACTAAAGAATATCAGCAGGCATCCAACTTACCTATAAATATAGAGGAGGTGTTGAGAATAGACAGACCTAGGGAACTGCATAATATAGTCAAACAATATTTAACACGAACACATGTTAATATATAGTGGCTGGGAATGTGAAGGTCTGATGCTGTTCTTACAATGCATGTGACTTTAAACAGATGAAAGTCAATTAAATATCTGGTAAAGTCCGTTATATAACTAGAACCACCAGGCCTATACACCCCTCCACTTTAATATTATTCTTGTTCATAGTTTCTTCTTGATTTTGTTTGTTTGTTTATTATTTTTTTATTTTATTAATTAACGTATAGGCCTAAGCACAATTGTGAGTTTCACTATTTTCAAATGTGATGCCACTTTCTCAAGTCGGCAGTTGTTCATATTATTTGGAATTGAACACAATATATGTCCTAATTATAACCCATCAGAGGTTGAACGGGATTTCTGTCTATCTTCATTAATTTAAAAATCAGCACTAACTCAATCATTTGCAAATTTCTTTTTATTTCCTGTTTTTTAACAACTGACTTCTTACAATAACAGAGTTATTAATGCAGTAGAGTTACATTACCGATTTAGGTCTGTATTCATCTATCTGTGTATTTTTCAATGACTTATCAATCAGTCTGGTTTTCACATCACGTCCTCGTATTTTTATCTTCATTTTGGGATGGAGATACAGAATGCTGCAGTATTCCTGTTTATAAACAAGAAATAGTAAAAATAAACAAATTATGTAAAAAAAATATTTATCTTCATCATTCGTGTTCTTAAGGCACAGTTTTTTTTTCTTGCTGCTGATTTCTAATTTCAGCCATCTTTTTTCAGTTCTGTGTGTCATGTTCTAGTTGCTCTGTATCCATCTTCTATTGTTTTCAGGTCCTCTTTAGAATCCTCACTTTTTTATTTCCTGCGAGTTCAATTCAAGAGAATGTCTGATTATAATGGATGTTTTCTTGGGTCATGTCCTAAACAACAACACAATAGGGACAGGTCAACTAATATCAAAAGAATAAAGTCCAATCCAAAACAATAATCTTCAACTCAAATGTCGAGCCAGTCTTATGTATAACCCTGAAACTTGGAGAACAACCACAAAACAACAATCTTCAACACAAATGTCAAGCCACTCTTATGTATAACTGAAACATGGAGAACCAAAAACAACAATCTTCAACTCAAATGCCAAGCCAGTCTTATGTATAACTCTGAAACATGGAGAACCAAAAACAACAATCTTCAACTCAAATGCCAAGCCAGTCTTATGTATAACTCTGAAACATGGAGAACCAAAAACAACAATCTTCAACTCAAATGCCAAGCCAGTCTTATGTATAACTCTGAAACATGGAGAACCAAAAACAACAATCTTCAACTCAAATGCCAAGCCAGTCTTATGTATAACTCTGAAACATGGAGAACCAAAAACAACAATCTTCAACTCAAATGCCAAGCCAGTCTTATGTATAACTCTGAAACTTGAAGAACAACCAAAAACAACAACCAAGTAGTAACAGACTTTCAGAAATGAGTTCTTGTGTAGAACAGAACAACAAGGTCACTAATATAGAACTGATAACAAGAACCAGTGGTACAAGAGATGTGAAGAAGCTGGTGATGGATTGAGGAAACCTGTTGATAGCATTTCAGGGGCAGTCAAGGGGAGACCACCGAAAACTGGAGACAGAAATAACAATGATAAGGAAGGCGTGGAAAGACCTTGAGCTGATGGTCATGTGACAGGAAGACTTGGCATGTGACAGGAAGACTTGGCATGTGACAGGAAGACTTGGCGTGTGACAGGAAGACTTGGCATGTGTTCTATGTTCCTTGGGGAGATAAAGGGATCTTACAGACTGATATCAAAAACATCTTTACTTTCTTTCATTTCTAACTGTATTTAGTTTTTTGTCTACAGCTTTCATTGGGATATACATTGTAATGCTAAATCTCACCCATGGTGGCCAGTCACTATCTTTATCTATGTTCTAATGTGCCACTACTGTGTCACACACTTTGCTGCTTTGTTTTATGAACTGTTTCTTCCACCTCACTTGTTATCAGTTTTTGTGCACTACAACAAGCTGAAAGTTTTTCATAATGAAAAAGGATGGCAGATGTGAAACACAAATCAAAAAAAAGAATATTAACGGCCAAAGTTATATTCAAGAACATGAGTAACATCTAAACAGATAACTAACAAATTAAAACTGAGCCATCAATATACACTCACTACTGTATGGTGCAGAAATATGGGCACTGAATGAGCAGTTAGAACAAAACATATGCGGCCCTTGAGATGTGGATGTATAGAGAAATGGGGCACATCTCATAGAAATAGAAGAAAACAAATGAAATCCTACAAAAGTTAGGTATGATAACAGAAGTAATAAATGGGATTAAAATTTAATAAAATATTTTTTTTTTTAAATAAAATTTTGCCTCGTTTTGGCGAGGCGCGTCCCGTTCAACTTAGCCGGTTATATTAGGGCGCATGTTGTAAATAATAAAGACCTTTAGGTCTTGAGAATAAAATATTAATCACACTTGGAGACATAACACCTTGCTGTAAACAAAAATGGAAGGGAAATTTGAAGGCAGGCAAGCAATAAGAAGACAGTACTATAAGCGAAAATTTAACAACAAGAGATGGACTGGACACAATCTTTTAGAGTGTACCATCAAGACAACAGATGAACTGGACACAATATTTTAGAGTGTATCATCAAGACAACAGATGGACTGGACACAATCTTTTAGAGTGTATCATCAAGACAACAGATGGACTGGACACAATATTTTAGAGTGTACCACCAAGACAACAGATGAACTGGACACAATATTTTAGAGTGTATCATCAAGACAACAGATGGACTGGACACAATATTTTAGAGTATACCATCAAGACAACAGATGGACTGGACACAATCTTTTAGAGTGTACCATCAAGACCAAGACAAGAGATGGACTGGACACAATATTTTACAGTGTACCATCAAGACAACAGATGGACTGTACACAATCTTTTAGAGTGTACCACCAAGACAAGAGATGGACTGGACACAATCTTTTAGAGTGTACCATCAAGACAACAGATGGACTGGACACAATCTTTTAGAGTGTACCATCAAAACAACACATGGACTGGACACAATCTTTTAGAGTGTACCATCAAGACAACAGATGGACTGGACACAATCTTTTAGAGTGTACCATCAAGACCAAGACAAGAGATGGATAGAGTGTACCATCAAGACAAGAGATGAACTGGACACAATCTTTTAGAGTGTACCATCAAGGCAACAGATGGACTGGACACAATATTTTAGAGTGTACCATCAAGACAACAGATGGACTGGACACAATATTTTAGAGTGTGCCATCAAGACAAGAGATGGACTGGACACAATCTTTTAGAGTGTACCATCAAAACAACAGATGGACTGGACACAATCTTTTAGAGTGTACCATCAAGACAACAGATGGACTGGACACAATCTTTTAGAGGTACCATCAAAACAAGAGATGGACTGGACACAATCTTTTAGAGTGTACCATCAAGACAACAGATGGACTGGACACAATCTTTTAGAGTGTACCATCAAGGCAAGAGATGGACTGGACACAATCTTTTAGAGTGTACCATCAAGGCAAGAGATGGACTGGAAACAATCTTTTAGAGTGTACCATCAAGACAAGAGATGGACTGGACACAATCTTTTAGAGTGTACCATCAAGACAAGAGATGGACTGGACACAATCTTTTAGAGTGTACCATCAAGACAACAGATGGACTGGACACAATCTTTTAGAGTGTACCATCAAGGCAAGAGATGGACTGGACACAATCTTTTAGAGGTACCATCAAGACAAGAGATGGACTGGACACAATCTTTTAGAGGTACCATCAAAACAAGAGATGGACTGGACACAATCTTTTAGAGTGTACCATCAAGACAACAGATGGACTGGACACAATCTTTTAGAGTGTACCATCAAGGCAAGAGATGGACTGGACACAATCTTTTAGAGTGTACCATCAAGGCAAGAGATGGACTGGAAACAATCTTTTAGAGTGTACCATCAAGACAAGAGATGGACTGGACACAATCTTTTAGAGTGTACCATCAAGGCTAGAGATGGACTGGACACAATCTTTTAGAGTGTACCATCAAGACAAGAGATGGACTGGACACAATCTTTTAGAGGTACCATCAAGGCAAGAGATGGACTGGACATAATCTTTTAGAGGTACCATCAAGGCAAGAGATGGACTGGACACAATCTTTTAGAGTGTACCATCAAGACAAGAGATGGACTGGACACAATCTTTTAGAGGTACCATCAAGGCAAGAGATGGACTGGACACAATCTTTTAGAGTGTACCACCAAGACAACAGATGGACTGGACACAATCTTTTAGAGGTACCATCAAGACAACAGATGGACTGGACACAATCTTTTAGAGTGTACCATCAAGACAACAGATGGACTGGACACAATCTTTTAGAGTGTATCATCAAGACAAGAGACTGAAGAGGCTGAATATCCATAGCAGCTGACAACTATAGCAGACATGACAACTGATCTAAAGTTATCCTTCAAGGTTTACTATTGTGTAGGTCTGTCTATTCTCAATACCTGTTCCAAAGTGATGGGTGGATTGCATGCTTCTAAAAATCTAATTTGATACTCTGATGTAATTCTTACATTTTAGTAGGAAATGCTCTATATGATTGTCTAATAGAAATTCTACATAGTAAGGTTCTTACTTACTTACTTAGTCATCCCTCTTCTACCACAAGGTGTAAAGGTTTGGAGAAGGGAGCGCCATACTATCCAATCAGCTGTCTTCCTTCTGGCCTGCTTTCAATCTAGTCCTCGGTCCTTCAGAGTTTGTCTAATGTTGTCCTCCCAGCAGACTCTGGGTCGTCCTGGAGGTCTGGACTCCTAGTCTTAGTTTCTTATACTTGACGTGGTAGCTGATCTGCTTCCATTCTGTAGGCATGGCCAAACCATCATAGTTGGGACTGTTCTACTTGAGTCTGCAGTGGCTGGGTTTTGAAGCCTCATCTGGTTGCAGACCATCTCTTCTTGTTACTTCAACCACCTTCCTCAGATACCTCATTTCTGAGGTTTGGATCTGGCTTTTGTGGGTTGTAGTCACTGCCCACAACTCGCATCCATACGTCAAGACTGGGACATAGGTGGAGCGGTATACAGCCATCTTCGTCTTCTTGCTACCTTCTCTTTTGCTGAGGAATCCTCAATTTATGGCTTGAAAAAGTCTCTCAGCTGCTGCTCTTGGGAAGCTAACTCTTCTTTGATGCCTCCCTTAAAGTCTATAACAGCTCCGGCATATTTAAACTGGTTGACCTGCTCCAGGACCTGTTCTCCCAGCTTAATCTGATGCCTTCTTTCCTCTTGTGTATCACCATGGTTTTTGTTTTGGAGCTGCTGATGACCATCCCTCTCTTCCTTCCAGACTTGCAGGTTGGATTGAAGATGTGCCTCCGATTTATCAACCAGGTAAACATCATCAACAAATGCCAGCTCTGAAATACAAACCTGTCTCATCTTTCAGTACCGCACTGAATAATTTTTGGTCCATTCCTTACATGCTTTGATGACATCGTCCACGATGAGTATGAAAAGATAAGGTGACAGAATATCACTCTGTCACAGTGGTGGTCCTGAACTCTTCTGACTTATAGTTTGGGTCAGAGGTCCTGGAATGTTCTTCCTCGCCAAGCCATCTTAATGTTTGCTCCAGGGAATCTCGTCAAACACATTCTCTAGATCCAAGAAATAAAGATGCATTTCACCTTTTATACTCAAGGGCTTTTTCACTCAGCTGCCTAAGTGTGAAGATAAGGTCCTGAGTACTTCGGTTTGCTCAGAAACCACACTGGGCCTCACATCCATTTGTGGCTCAGCTAGGAGTCTGAGTCTCTGCTCCAGTATTCTAAAGTAAATTTTACCAGGGACGCTTAGCAAGTGTATGCCTCTATGATTTTTACAATGATGGTTGTCACCCTTTTTGAATATGGGTGTTATGATGGCAATTCCCCCAATCCTTTGGTATGGTCTTGTGGCGCCAGGGTGCCTGTAGGACCCTCAGGAGTAATAAGTCGCCTGCTGCTCCAATGTACTTAACCAATTATGGTCTTATACCATCATGTCCTGCTGCTTTGCCCACCTTGATTTTCTTCAATGCTGCCTTCAGTTCTTCCATCTAGATGCCATCTACGCCACCATTGGTTTCCTCTTCTGTGATAGTGGTTATCATTTCTAAGGCTTGACCTTGCTCACAGTCTAGGAGCTCTGAGAAATATTCTTTCCATCACTTTCTTTGGAGCTGTAACCAATTTGTCTTGCTTGTCCTTTATAAATTGATTTTTTGTTGCTGTTGAGGGTACTGTTTTTCCTTCCTCATAATCTTTACGTCTAACAGAAAAATTTCTGGTTTTCTTGAGCATCTTTTTTCTAGCTTTTCTCCAAATTCTTCCCAGGATTTCTGCTTTGCTGCTAGTACCTTGTTCTTCGCTTCGCTTCTGAGTAACACATATCCTCTATATTTCTCTGCTTTTCCTTCTGTGTTTTTATCTTCTAAATATTGTTTCCATGCCCTTTTCTTTTCTCTTATTTTCTCTTTACTTCCTCTGTCCACCAATGTATCCTCGCTGCCTTCTTCCCAAGTTGAACTTCACAAGACTTCTGCAGCAGCTGTTTTTATGATGTCCTTAAATTTAAGCCAGAGAGTTTCTGTGTCATCTGATCGTTCTTCTAGGTTTCTCACTACTGTTACAATAAGCCCGTAGAATAGGAAAAAAAAAAAAAAACACACAAATAATAATACGTCTTACAAGGAGAAAGGACAAGAAAAACCTACGTTTCGGCCACAAGGCCTTCGTCAGGGACAGACAAACAAGAGACAGGAGGGAAAGAAAATGAGAATTAAGTAGAGAACATGAAACTATAAAAATAAGAGAAAAAAAACCTCCCTTATGTCTAGTCACATGTGAAGCAAGATGGCTGCCACTATACCGGAAAGCGGAAGTCGATAGTACATTAAAAACAAAAAATAATAAGAAATAATGAAAACAAGGACTGAAAAAAGAAAAAAAAAAAAAATTTTTTGGAAAAGAATAAACAAAACAAAACAATAAATAAAAATAAAAATAAAAAAAATAATAATAATAAAATAAATAAATAATATATATATATATATATATATATATATATATATATATATATATATATATATATATATATATATATATATATATATATATATATATATATATATAAAAATAGATAAATAAATAAATAAATAAAATAAAAAAAGTTAAAATATATAAAGTGAGGGAAAAGCGATTAAAAATAAAAAAAATAAAAAATTGCGTGATCGCATCAAAGTAGACAGTCATAATACAACTGGGACTCGATAGAGAAAGGCGTCTCAGACAAAAGAATGTTGGGTATTCAAACCGTGTGGTTTGAGGCAACCCATAAGATGGATGAGGCATTGTTCCTGGCGAAACCGACTGTTGGCGTCCGAGGAACAGGATCTGATGGCTGTCACCTGGATGTCAGTGGCACCATGGTGGTCAGGGCCATTGAAGTGGATGGCCACAGGTGTGGATTTAAACTGAGAGATGTCGTAGAGGTGTCTGCAGAATCGGTCACCCAGTCGTGTGCCCGTTTGCAATAAGCTCCTGGTATCTGGTCTTAACTTCTGGATCTCTTAGCTCGTAAGCCTTAATTCTCATCTTTCTTGCTAACAATGGCATAGCTGATGACTGATTTCTCATTCCTTGTTGGTTCACATCTGGTGTATGTATGTATGTACGTATGTGCTTATGGGGGAACTTTGTGTTTGTAATCACCAGGTTTTGCTCAGTACAGAATCTAAGAAGTTGCTTTCCATTGTCATTAAGTGTATCTTCTCCATATCTTCCAATAATTCCACCCCATCTAGCATGGTCATTTCCAGCTCTGGCATTGAAATTTCTGATAAGGATAATTTCCTCCATGCAGTCGTCCAATCTTTTGAAGCAGCTCAAAGAATTCTTCTTTGACCTCTGCTCGCTCATCTTCATTAGGTCCATACTGTGGTCTCTCCTTCTTTGAGATTTAGCACCATAATGCGCTCTGAGACAAAGTTCCATCCTTTGATGTTATTTGTTTGGCTTTTAGCTTTATTACAGCTCACAGCCCCTCAAGCTCTTTCACTTGTGGGCACTCCATGGTAGAGCAGCAAGTTGCCATTGATACCCATAACTCCTTGCCCTTTTTTTTTTGTTTCTGTCAGAGCCAGGATTTCCAATTTTGTTTTCCTCATCTCCTCCTCTTTCCCATTAATACTTCTACAATTCCACTGTCCATAAATCGTCATCCATAAATCATGCTAGATGGTCACCTTTAAAGTCAGTCAGGTTCTCTCCCTGTTGGTTCTTTTAATCAAATTTTAAAGCAAACAGGTGACTGGCCTGGTGTGCCTTTGCAAGGTGGAGGGGCTGCCGGCCTCCATGCATGCTGCCCTTCTCCATTTTCAGCCGGGCTTGGGACTGGCCTAGGCGGAGTTCATAGTAAAGTTGTTCTATTCTAAAACAGACTAATTCCAGCTGCTGTCACATTTTTTTTTGTTTAAGTTGCTGGGAATTTCAAGTCCTTTAGATACTTAACATGTTCTTGTTGGTGCCTTGAAAAATTGCATGCACTAATGCATTTCAAGCTTCTATCCCATGTTACTGATCATTTATCAGTCACTATTAATTAAGCTTTGATATCTGTTATATTCATCCCTACATTTATTTTGTTTTTATTAGATCTATTTTTCTTGGCTTCTTTATCTGCCTTTTTATTTCTTTCTATGCCAACATGTAAAGGTATCGGAATTATAACTGAACATTCTCTGGAGTACAGGTATTGTAGTCTGGTCTACTGCACTCTCATAGGTTTCTGAGAGCTTGAATTACAGAAAGTGAGTCTGTTAAAATTGTCATTTTATAGGGAGATTTGTTAGAGATGACTTCAAACACTTTTAGAATTGCCACCATCTCTGCTGTGAAAATACATGTATTTTCTGTGATAATATATCCTTTTATCATTTTCCAGGTTGGAATATAAATGCAAATCCCTAATTTGTCATCTTTTCCTTTGGACCCATCTATGTACACTGTCTTGTGATATTTGTTGAACACATTTTCAATACAAATTTTACACGAATGCACTTTGAGGTCACAATATTAATTCCTCCCTAAAACTCTCTTGTGTGTTTCATGTCAGTTTGTAAAACTTGTCCTCCATTTCTGAAAAGTTAATAGGTTTTTTGAGGATTCTCTTTCTCCTTCAGCCACAGAAGATTCTTTAAATACTTGTATTCTCTGTCAATGACTCTCACACTCAAGTAGGTTATAAATATTAAGAACACTGTTAGTAGTTCCTACCTATGTCTAGTATACTTACAAATACATTAAGATATGTGTTCAAATGTATAAACTGGCAAAAACAGTACAGGACCTGTACAGAAGCTGCCATACTAGAACAAATGCCTGCGTTGCCAATACATACAGTCCAAAACCCACCAGTGAAAGTAGAGAATAGAGTTACAGTAAACACATTTTATTGTATGGAAAGCAAGTCTTGATAACAGAGCAAATAAAAAAAAACACATCAATAGTAGGTGGCAGAATGTGGTTGTCACAACATTTAGAATCCTGTGCACAGCTATATTAACTGAAAATGGCAGAATGTGGTTGTCACAACATTTAGAATCCTGTGCACAGCTATATTAACTGAAAATGGCAGAATGTGGTTGTCACAACATTTAGAATCCTGTGCACAGCTATATTAAAATAACTGAAAATTGCTAAAGAATAAAGAAAATAAATATAAAGATCAGAAAGTTGTTAACACATGACCAGAAACAGAACAATTGAAAACACTCAGATAAATAGAACAGTATAGGGCATGACAAATAGTGGGCATGAAAACTATATAACATGACAAATAGTGGGCATGAAAACTATATAACATGACAAATAGTGGGCATGAAAACTAGATGACATGACAATAAGTTGGCATGAAAACTATATAACATGACAAATAGTGGGCATGAAAACTAGATGACATGACAAATAGTGGGCATGAAAACTATATAACATGACAAATAGCGGGCATGAAAACTAGATGACATGACAATTAGTGGGCATGAAAACTAGATGACATTGTGGTGGTTTTTGATGTTATGAAATGTTGTTGTATTTGTTTCTATTGTACTGAATGAGGTCAGCTGTGAAGGTTCCTGATTATAACAAAGTGTAGGTTGAGTATATCAGGACACCTTTCTGCTATCACCTTATGACCTCAATCAGACCTATTCTTGACTAGTATGTCTGATAGCTACGTTTAATGTCTAGGGTTATGCAAGTGTGGTGTGATGGTAATTAATTACACAAACACACACACAAACACCAATATTAATCTATGTGATCAAATCAACACCGGTTGTTAAAAGTTAATAATATACAATTTTTTTCTTTAACTTTATTAGTCCTATACCTAAGATTCTTTTGGTTAGGACTGTCAAATCACATGAGATCAATTTAAATATATACATAAATAATAGGCATACTTAGTTAACTAAAAGATGACAATTTGTCCTTAATCATATATATATTGTAGTTTTATGGTATTGTAAAATTTTCTAGCTATTTCTACAGTGTTATGAGCTGGCTGGTTGGGGTGTTAACATCACACCCAGTCTTTGTCACAATGTTTCTTTTCTCTGGATACACTTTACTTATTGACAGATAGTCTTTATTTATATTTTCTTTTCAAGGTTTATGAAGTGGAAAAGTTGATAAATTCTCCTCGTGCCAGGGCTTGTTTACTTAACTGGCAGTGGAGGATTGAACATAGACGTATGATCTGCCAACAGCCACTGTTGATCTTGTCCCAAAAGAAATAGGGTAGGCCGCGAGTACCTCTATCTCTGCTGGAGTAACTTTTTCACACAGGAATCTGGCACCTGACTAGTGCCAGACAAAAACCCACAATTCAAAGAATACACACACAGGAATGTTGAATTAGCACAACCTCAGATGTACTGCTTGCTGGACTATGGCGCCCTTATACTTTTTATTAATTATATCTATATTCAAGGCACGACACACTTCTCAGCTCTCAAGCGTCCTGCTTCTATGAACAGTCTTCGTGAAAATGGCACCGAGTCTTAACTTTCCCAGTAATCTAAACTGTTTCGACCAATGAGATCTAACTACTAAGTTTGTCAATTCAAATTTTTTAATCTAAGGTCCAATTTCGGTCCAATGTTAGTGTACTTCTGTCGGTCTGTCTGTCCATCCGAACTTGGCATTCATCAAAAATAGACTTGGTTTTGGCCTAACACTACAAAAAAAATATTCAGTTTGAGCCATCCCATAATTTCTTTCCCCCTTTCAAACTCCCCTCCAAATCATATTACCTCAGTCCTAACGTTCCCCTCTTTTGGACTTTGCCCTACCCTCTCATGCCTCTTTTCAACAACTCGTGCAAAAATACGTTACCGATAGCGAATGTCAGAACACCAGTGTGTTTGTCACTGTGTCTGTGACTATCTAGTATTATGACCATATCTTGGCTGTTAGTTGGACTATAGGGTAAATGAAACCATATTATTGGTCAGGAGACACTATGGCACCCGAATCTATACGTTTTATGAGCCTATATATAATGGTTCAAAATTCCATAATTTTTTCCATGTTAGTCTTCAATAACATTGAAATCTATAAACTACCACCTGTTCACTTCTTTCTACCGCTATTTTCAAACTAAAAACGATAGTCTCCCGTATTACGTCAGAAATATGTCAGTTTTATAAGAGCTAAGGTTGTTTGCGTGACCCAATTGCCGAACATATTTTGAATTTGTGTCGTATTTTCAAACGGCTAATGACACTATCGCGTTTTCGCTAGGTTTTATATTCAAACCACGCTTGCAGATGGTATCATTTTTCTGTCTCTCCCTCTCTTTCACTCCGTCTGAACGAGTAGGCTTTTCGTGTCATGTTATAAATAGTTTTTCAAGGACACTAGAAACCGATGGTACCATTTTTTTCACAATACTGTCTGCTAAAATCAACGTGCTTGCGGCGTGGGTGAAGATGAAACTTCATAATTCCACTATTTTCATTTCTACCTAATTTTTATACTTATAATTAATAATTCTATCGGTGTATCAATGTACATCATCACAGACATGACAAATAGAGAGTAAGAAAACTAGATGACATGACAA
Source organism: Oreohelix idahoensis (assembly GCA_024509875.1). Lineage (NCBI taxonomy): Eukaryota > Metazoa > Mollusca > Gastropoda > Stylommatophora > Oreohelicidae > Oreohelix > Oreohelix idahoensis. The sequence continues at coordinate 50,322 of JAMPIV010006880.1, read as the reverse complement.
TTAGTGGGCATGAAAACTAGATGACATGACAAAAATAGGGCATGAAAACTAGATGACATGACAATTAGTAGGCATGAAAACTAGCTTATATGACAATTAGTGGGTATGAAAACTAGATGACATGACAAATAGTGGGCACAAAAACAAGATGACATGACAAATAGTGGGCATGAAAACTACATGACATGACAAATAGTGGGCATGAAAACTAGATGATATGACCAAGTGGGCATGAAAACTAGATGACATGACAAATAGTGGGCATGAAAACCAGATGACATGACAAACAGTGGGCTGAAAACTAGATGACATGACAAATAGAAGGCACAAAAACTAGATGACATTACAAATAGTGGGCACAAAAACTAGATGACATGACAAATAGTGGGCACAAAAACTAGATGACATGACAAATAGTGGGCATGAAAACTGGATGACATGACAAATAGTGGGCATGAAAACTAGATGACATGACAAACAGAGGGCATGAAAACTAGATGACATGACAAATAGTGGGCATGAAAACTAGATGACATGACAAATAGTGGGCATGAAAACTAGATGACATGACAAATAGTGGGTATGAAAACTAGATGACATGACAAATAGTGGGCATGAAAACTAGATGACATGACAAATAGTGGGCATGAAAACTAGATGACATGACAAATAGTGGGCATGAAAACTAGATGACATGACTGTCGTACAGTAGGTTATTTGGTATATTGGGCCCAGTCTCTTCTTCTTCCTTGTTCGTCTTGAAAAGGACATTGGTTGCGTTGTGTCCATTTACAGCGAAGCTGCGGTATTTGCGCCTTTCGGCCGACACAACCGACTTCCGCACGGCATTTTTTGGGATCGGGTTTGCCTTCTCTCTTCAAACCTTCTCCTCAGCCAGACTGCAGTGATGCAGCCTGTTTCAGGATCACCCCGTGGAGGTGGAGTAGGGTCTTGGTCAGCTCTGGTTCGCTGACCCTGACGCAGGCAGTCAAGCTATGGGTCGCTTACTGCATTCCTCAATTTTTGATGCGTCTTGGGTCCCATTGGGCCCAGTCTAAGTAAAGAGTAAAGGTTGGCTGATACATGAGAATGTATAGAAAATAGATTTCACAGGTGGTAGGTTGAGGGAAAAGATGTCTCTGGAGTGAGTAGGTTACTCTCATCCAGCCTATCCGTACAACTATGCTTTATTATGAGACAGTCTTTGCCTCCCTGTCTAATGAAAGAACAGGTTACTCTACACACACACAACAATATGTGACAACGACACACAAACGTGAAAAAACTAAGGATAAACGGGTATGGGTCTGACCAACACACTACAGTTTTCTTGTTGTTTATTATCACTAAACTGTTTTACATCAAGTTACCCAAAGAATATCAAGAAAAAGCATTTACATATAGAGGAAAATAAAGAAGGATGGTGTGCCTTCATCGTATAAAGGAAAATAACCCCAAAAAAATATTTACCCAAAGGTTGAAGGTTTTTTTTTTTTTTTGTTCATCCATCACGGGTGATGAAGACCACTCTGTTCATCCAATTATTTAGGAATATGTTAGGTTAGTCTATGGGTACGAAGGTGACCGATGAGTCCGATGCGGGCCTGGAAAGATCTCAGACAGGGAATGTTTGCATCATGTGAAGGTTTTATTACACGGTCTTTTCTAGCTTGTCTCCGCTGTTCCGCTGCTGATCTTCTGGATGATTCGCATGCCGCTGCACCTTTACGAAGAGATGTGCGCCAGGCAGTTCGGTCTTGCGCAGCAGCTTCCCATGTGTCTGGGTTTATGCCAAAGGTTTTCAATGATGTCTTTAACGTGTCTTTGAAGCGCTTCTTTTGGCCACCATGGGAGCGTTTACCCTTTTGCATCTCACCATAAAAGAGTATCTTTGGCAGTCGATGGTCTGGCATGCGGACTACATGACCTGCTCAGCGAATCTGTGACTGCATCAGAATAGTATCAATGCTAGGGATACCAGCTCTATCAAGAACGGCGGTATCCGGGATCTTGTCTTGCCATTTGATGTTCATTACCTTCTTGAGACAGACTGTATGGAAGTGGTTTAGCTTCTTTACGTGGCGCCTGTATACAGTACATGTTTCACATGCATATAGCAGCACTGGAAGCACCGCAGCTCTGTACACCTTCAGCTTTGTTTGTAGACTAATGCCACTTCGATGCCAAACGTTGGTGTATAGTCTGTCAAATGTGCTGCTGGCTTTGGAGATCCTGGTGTTCACCTCATCATCAATGACAATGTTCTGGGATAGTGTGGTACCAAGGTATGTGAATCTGTTCACAACATTCAGTTTCTCACCATTTACCTTGATGATTGGCTCAGTATAAACTGTGCCAGGAGCTGGTTGGTACATGATTTCTGTTTTCTCCGTGTTGATGGTAAGCCCAAAGTTGGCACAGGCTTCGGAGAATCTATCCACACTATGCTGCAGATCAGCCTCTGAGCCAGCATTGAGGGCACAATCATCAGCAAACAGAAGATCTCTGATGGTGTGTGATTTGACCTTGGTTTTTGCTTGAAGCCTCCGAAGGTTAAACAATTTTCCATCAATGCGATATCTAATGTCAATTCCTGTGTCCCTGTCTCTGAAAGCATCAGTCAGCATAGCAGAAAACATGATACTGAACAGAGTCGGTGTAAGTACACATCCTTGTTTAACTCCGTTTGAGACGGGGAAAGGCTCCGATAGCTCACCGTTTTCCTGAACTCTAGCCTGCATTCCATCATGCAGTTGCTGCACTATTGTGATAAATTTCTTTGGGCAGCCGTATTTTGCCATGATCTTCCATAGACCCTCTCTACTGACCGTGTCAAACGCCTGTAGTCAAGTCGATGAAAGCTGTGTACAGGTCACAGTGCTGTTCTTGGCATTTTTCTTGTAGCTGTCTTGCAGTGAACACCATATCGGTGGTTCCACGTTCTTTCCGGAATCCACACTGACTTTCAGGTAGAAGACCTTTGTCAAGATGAGCCGTAAGGCGATTCAAAAGGATTCTGGCGAATATCTTCCCAGCGATTGATAAAAGAGAGATGCCTCGATGATTGTTACAGTCTTGGCGATTACCTTTACGTTTATATAGATGTATAATTGACGCATCTTTGAGATCGTGTGGGATGGTTTCACTCTGCCACATTTGCTGGAAGATCATGTGAAGTTTCTCTATCAGAACTGCACCGCCATCTTTATAAACCTCAACAGGTATTGAATCGGAGCCGGGGGCCTTTCCACTAGAAAGTCGATGAATCGCTTTTTTAGTTTCCTCTAGAGCTGGTATATCATCTAATGCTTCATTTATAGGAATTTGGGGCAGGAGGATGATGGCTTCGTCGTTAATAGATGATGGCTGGTTCAGAATATTATTAAAATGTTCAACCCAGCATTGGAGCATTTTTTCCTTGTCTGTAATTAGTGTTTTTCCATCTGCATTAAGGAGGGGAAATGATCCTGATGATGTTGGACCATAGACTGCTTTGAGTGCAAGGTAAAAATTTTTCAAGTCGTGGCTGTCAGTAAAGCCTTGGAGCTCATCTGCTTTATTACTCAGCCATGAATCCCGCATCTGGCGTAGTTTATGTTGGACGATTCTACGCATGTTGTTGAAAGCGTCTTTCTTGGATGTAGAATTTGGATCATTTAAATATGCTTTATGGAGATGGTGTTTCTCAGCCAACATCTGCTTTATATCATCTGAGTTCTCATCAAACCAGTCATTTTGTTTCTTGATGGAAGGACCCAGGACCTCTGTAGCAGTGTTGTAGATCTGCTCACTTAGGGCTGCCCAATTTGTTTCCACACTTTGGCCGTCTAACGAGATAGATTTGAGACGGTCTTCTAGGGTGTCAGTAAATGACTGTTTGATTTTTGTCTTCTTTAGTTTGGTGACATCCAGCCTTTTTTGAGTTTTCTTCCCCTGAGGGCGCCTGGCTGGTTGGATACGAATTTTAAGTTTAGACACAATGAGGCGATGATCAGTCCAGCATTCGGCACCACACATGGACTTGGTCACCCGGACATCTTGCCTGTCCTTCTTCCTAACAATTACATAGTCAATTAAGTGCCAATGCTTTGAGCGAGGGTGCATCCAGGAGGTCCTGTTGCGGGTAGGAAGTCGAAAAATGGTGTTGGTGACAAGGAGGTCATGTTCTGCGCAAGTCTGGAGGAGAAGAAGTCCATTGCTGTTACAGCCAAACACGCCGTACCTTCCGATAGTGCCATTCCAGGAGATGATATCTGAGCCTACTCTTGCATTAAAGTCACCAAGAATGATGAGCTTATCTGCTTTAGGAACTTATGCAATGACTGCATGTAGTTCTTCCTAAAACTTATCCTTGACATCATCCTGGTTTGTCATAGTTGGTGCATACGCGCTAATGATGGTGGCATGTTTTCTGCCATAAAGCAGGGGGATCTTGACCGTCATCAGTCGGCCATTTATTCCCTTTGGGGGCTCCGCTAACTTGCCAACAATTGCTGTTTTGATTGCAAATCCAACCCCTGCTTCTCGTCTTTCTTCAGTTCAGCTCCAATAGAATGTATAACCTGCACCCTTTTCGCAAGGTTGGCCCTCGCCTGCAAGTCTAGTTTCACTCAGTGCTGCTATGTCAATGTTGTATCTGGCCAGTTCTCTCCCAATCAGGGCAGTTCGCCTCTCAGGTCTGTTTGCGTTAAAGTCTTTGTCAAGGAAAGTGCGCACATTCCATGCGCCTAGAATGAGGGGGAAAAAATCTGTCTACTTTTTCTTATGTGTCACCCGCCGAAGTAGTGTACCCACCAACCGCGGTAAGCTGGTTAGGTAATGGTGGAGCAGGCAATGTTTAGGGCACCTTTTCTAGCCCCTTCCTCATGCCATGGAGGTGAGCAGTGCTTTCCTAAAGAGGGCTGCTCAGACACTCAGGGGGCTGCCGAATCCCACTGCTGCTCCAATCAGTGGAAGACGACTATATGGCCTGAGCCGCCTGTGTGTAGGTCTGCGACTACGACTGCCAGCGTACCCACGCCTGCCGCTTCGCCGCTCGCCCATCGCCACAGGACTTGTTGTGAGTGGATGGATGAATGGACGAAAGAGTGACTTGCGCAGTGATTTGGATTAAAGTGAGGAAGAGTTGCACAATTTGTCGACCTCACTCTCTCGCCTGGGTCCATCTGAATCCAGTGGCAAGACAAGTCAAGACGACTGGAGACGAAGTCAGGTGCAGTGGATGACCAGGGTTTTCTACGTGCCTTGCCGTGCTCCTTGCGCTCCACAGCGCATTGCTGGTAGTCGCCGTCATGCCCGTTGAACCAACAGGTGTTTTCCGCACAGTCTATCGAATCCAGTCTTCGCATGCATGGGTAGGCAGACCCTAACTCACCGAAAATTTATAACCATTCGGCTACCCTCAACTAGTTTAGCCGGCCTGTCAAAGCCGTTGCCCGGGGGGTGGCCGCTGTCGCATGCTGACAGCTATGAGGAGCCACAGGTGAGAGCTGGATGCCAGGTTTGGACCAAAAGTGGCCGAGCTGCCCTGAAAAGGGCAGGTTGAAGGTTAGCACTAGGTTTACAGAATAACAATATTGGTACAATAAAAGACCAAGTAAAGTAAACAGAATCAAATCAAACCAACAAAATGTGTAGATACTTTCCAGCCACAAGAAAGTAAACACTCTCTCTCTCATTCATGTGGCCACCTCTCAAACTCTTACCTAATTTGTATTTCTTCCCTTGGGTCTGTGTTATCCCTTGGTACATTTTTTTCATGAAGATAATCCCTACTGGTTCTGTTGACTAATGTATCATCCCAGCTGTCGAGGATACAAATTAGCCCAAGTTCATCCCACAAAAAAACTAATGAGGTCGAAAAAGTTTACTTCCACGATAAATCCTGGTGACGATATGAGTCATAAAGGGGTGTCTTCACTGTTCTAAAAAAAACTAGCACTTTTCCTCTGATGGGTGCACAGGGGAATGTGATTCTAGATACAGGAACTACAACTGAATAATTTTGTTGCGACAACTCTTGCAGTGTTGAGGGCGGGCGGGGAAAACAGTCCTGTTTCCCGCTTGGCTGGAACATTTATTTGGATATATATATATATATATATATATATATATATATATATATATATATATATATATATATATATATATATATATATATATATATATATATATATATATATATATATATATATATATATAGGGTTTATTATAAATATTGATTATGTGAGGGTCCTTGGTGTTTACCATTTTAAGACAGAGAACACTTCTAGAAAAATCCAGTTGTTACAAATGATGATGGATTTTCTATCGGCCGACTCTTTGTCAAAGTGCCAGTCCCTGCACAGCGTATATTTTAGTACTCCACTTGGATTACACTGTCAGGTGTTGAGGAAAAATAATAATAATGTTTCAGGTATTTGCCACTGTTGGCTGATAAAATAGCATCCTGGATTTGGTAAGTCCAGTATTATAAGTCACAGTAATACAGTATCTCTGCTTGTACACGCTTAACCATGGAAATGGAAAAGGAAACAAAAAGAAAAGACCACTGGATGCCACTTGGGATCAGGTCTGCAGAAAAATCCTGAATAAAAATTCCACGAATCACTTTTTAACCAATAATACAAAGGAAATGGTTATGTTTACGCGCTAGACCTTCATCTAGAATTCTGAGTGACGACTGATAGATGGGTTATAGAAACAGTAGTATATATATCACTAAATTTCTTTCATCTCTAATGGCATTATTTCACATTACTGTGTGAGACCAAAAATTCAGAAGCGAAAGATGAAAGGTCAAAGGCTTTCTTTCCAGCGGTTCTCGTCTGAAGTGGTGACCGATATCAAAGACTTTCGCTCTCCTAGCGGTTTTCTCTGTAGAATGCCTGTGTTGTCAGATCAAAAGAAACTAGGGATTTCTAGACTTTAGCTGGATAAACTTCAAAGGGTCAGTTCCGCCTTTCTCACGTGCTGTCTGTCTGTCGAGTATTATATGATTGACAGATAAGCTCATGTGAGTGGAAAGGAGTAAAATAAAGCGTGATTTGTTTCCTGTTATGACTGACAGGTCACGAAGATGTGTAAACACAGCGTTGGCTAGTGTTTAAAGAAAAGAGGGCGGGGACAAAATGGTACATTGCAAAAATAGACGGTATAATGCATGTTTAGCTAGCAAATCAGAGAGCAGCTAGAAGGTTAAAATAAGCTGTCAGATTACTGTAGGCTCTGTTCCAGTCCACGTCACAATGACAAATAGTAGGCATGAAAACCAAATGACATGACAAACAGCAGGCATGAAAACTAGGTGACATGACAAATAGAGGGCAAAAAACTAGATGACATGACAAAAAGTGGGCATGAAAACTAGATGACATGACAAATAGTGGGCATGAAAACTATATGACATGACACATAGTGAGGATAAAAACTAGATGACATGACAAATGGAGACATGAAAACTAGATGACATAACAAACAGAGGGCATAAAAAATATAGGGTATAAAATAGTGTGCATGAAAACAGAGGGTATAAAAAAATAAAGGGCATACCAGATAGAGATGACAGAAAAGATAATGGCCATCTTGACACAGAAATAAGTCAACAACAGAAATGGTAAACTGAGATCTGTGGAGAGACATGATTGTTTACGCCTCATGCCAGTCACATGATGATGATAACAACCCATGAGGACAAATGCCTGCACTGTAAACATGTATACAACCAAGGTCAGTTGGACACATCATGAAGGAAATACTGGAACACAACATATAGCTGAATGTTGCTTCAAACCACAAGTGTTCTAATATTACTTTAGTCAGTATGACAGACAAGTCATTTGAGGTTACTTTAGTGTTATTCCATAGGAGAAAAACAAATGTTCAGTTGGTCTCAAAATGACTGTTATATGCTATTATATGTATATGTATATTTACTACCATTTATGTCTATATGTATTTCTACAGACATTTATGTTGATATGTATTTCTACAGACATTTATGTTGATACTAACACTTAACACTTACCCTGAGAGAGTTCCTGTAACTGAGTGTGATCTCACTGCCTTCTTCCGGACTCTCAGGACATTTGATGTCGTTGGGGTCAGTAAAGTCCAGTTCTATTCTATCATATTTTTCAATCCTGGCATCAAGATTATAAAAAAATTGTTAAACTGTACATTGATAATCTCAGAGGTCAGGAAAAGAGAACTGGTGTTAGGTAGGACATAAACCAACAGACAGCATTACAAGGTTGTTGTTGTTCTAGAATCTCCAGTATAAGAAATACAGGCAGACTGACAAATAGGCCTACATGGAGAAGAGAACTCAAGTCAGACTTTGAAAGGATAAAGAAGTCATGGAAAGAACATGAAGCAGTATCACATGACAGTTTGGAGTGAATTGGTTGAAGGCCCTATGCTCCACAGTGAGCAAAAGGTTAATGATGATGGTGGTGGTGGTGGTGATGATGATGTTGATGATGATGGTGGTGATGATGTGATGATAATGGTGTTGGTAGTGGTGATTATGGTGATAATAGTGATGATGATGGTGATGACAATGTTGATGATGTGATGGTGATGACGATGTTGATGATGTGATGATAATGGTGATGGTGGTGGTGATTATGGTGATGATGATGGCGATGATGATGAGGATGGTGATGAGGATGGTGATAATGATGATAATGATGATGATGATAACTATGATGTTGGTGGTGGTGATGATGATAGTGATGGTGATAGTGAAGATGATGGTGATGATAATGATGATGGTGATGATGATAGTGAAGATGATGATGATGATAGTGAAGATTATGATGGTGATGATGATGGTAATGATGATGGTGATAATAATGATGATGGCAATGGTGGTGGTGATGATGATGATAATAATGATGATGGTGATGATAGTAATAATAATGGGGGGGTTTGGGATGTCAGGTATTCGTAGTACCTCTGGTGAAGGAGCTGTCATGCCCTTTTCAGGGCAGCTCGGCCACCTTTGGTCCAAACCTGGCATCCAGCTCTCACCTGTGGCTCCTCGTAGCTGTCAGCATGCGACAGCGGCCACCCCCCCGGGCAATGGCTTTGACAGGCCGGCCAAACTGCTAAACTAGGTGAGGGTAGCCGAATGGTTATAAACCTTCGGTGAGTTAGGGTCTGCCTACCCATTCATGTGAAGACTGGATTCGATAGACTACGCGGAAGAAACCACCTATTGGTTCAACGGGCATGACGGCGACTACCAGCAATGCGCTGTGCTGCGTAAGGAGCACGGCGAGGCACGTAGAAAGCCCTGGTCATCCACTGCCCCTGACTTCATCTTCAGTCGTCTTGACTTGTCTTGCCACTGGATTCAGATGGACCCAGGCGAGAGAGTGAGGTTGACGAATTGTGCAACTCTTCCTCACTTTAATCCAAATCACTGCGCAAGTCACTCTTTCATCCATACTACAGACAAAGCTGAAGGTGTACAGAGCTGCGGTGCTTCCAGTGCTGCTATATGCATGTGAAACATGGACTGTATACAGGCGCCACGTAAAGAAGCTAAACCACTTCCATACAGTCTGTCTCAGGAAGGTAATGAACATCAAATGGCAAGATAAGATCCCGCATACCGCCGTTCTTGACAGAGCTGGTATCCCTAGCATTGATACTATTCTGATGCAGTCACAGATTCGCTGGGCAGGTCATGTAGTCCACACGCCAGACCATCGACTGCCAAAGATACTCTTTTATGGTGAGATGCAAAAAGGTAAACGCTCCCATGGTGGCCAAAAGAAGCGCTTCAAAGACACGTTAAAGACGTCATTGAAAACCTTTGACATAAACCCAGACATATGGGAAGCTGCTGCGCAAGACCGAACTGCTTGGCGCACATCTCTTCGTAAAGGTGCAGCGGCATGCGAATCTTCCAGAAGAGCAGCAGCGGAACAGCAGAGACAAGCTAGAAAAGACAGTGAAATAAAACCTTCGCATGAAGCAAACATTCCCTGCTCACACTGTCTGAGATCTTTCCTGGCCCGCATCGGGCTCATCGGTCACCTTCGTACCCATAGACTAACCTAACATATTCCTAAATAATTGGATGAACAGAGTGGTCTTCATCACCCGTGATGGACGAACAACAGAATGATAATGATGGTGAAGATGACAGTAATGATGATCATGATGATGATGGTAATAATGATTATGATGATAATAATGATGTTGAAGATGATGGTGATGATGATGATGATGGTGGTGACAATGATGGCAATTCACACACACCCACACAGTGTTTACTTGACTGATTTTCTCACGTAATAACAATGTAAAAATAGTTTTCTTCATTCTTTTCTGTGAATGTTTTCATATGTCAACTAAAGTTTGTTTGAAGAAAGCAGTTGTCAGTCTAAATCTTGTCCTGGTACTGATGATGATTCAGTCTTATTGTATGGTTGTGAAATATGGAGAACAACCTAGTGTGCCAATGGTCAAGACAAAAATATGACAGTCATTATAACAGACCATAAATGGAGATGTTACAACAGGGTCATTATAACAGACCATAAATGGAGATGTGACAACAGGGTCATTATAACAGACCATAAATGGAGATGTGACAACAGGGTCATTATTATCATCATGTGACATATTCTTTCCAGAACGTTGTCTCCATTACAGCTGCTCTGAAAGCATCATGATTCTGGGCAAGTCGACCTGCATCAGCCAAAGACAAGTTCAGACTCTCTGTGATGTCCTGGGTCCACCGTCGTCTAGGTCGACCCCTTCCCCTTGTTCCCGGGACCATGCCTTCCATCACTATTTTTTCCAGACTATTATGTCTTTTTATATGACCAAAAAATTTCAGCTTCCTAATTGCGATGGTAATAAGGAGCCAATGTTCCTGTACATTTAGTGAGTGCAGTACTTCTCTGTTGGTCTTTTTTTCTGTCCAGGGTATTCTCAACATCCTTCTGTAGCATTTCATTTCGAATGATGTAATCTTTTTTGCAACTGTTTTATTGAGTGTCCAAGTCTCGCAGCCGTATGTTGCTACTGGGAATATACATGCTCTGATCAGTTGTAACTTTGTTTCTTTGCTTGTGCCTTGCCATAGGTTTTTCATCTGTATTAGCTTATGTGAAGCAATTGCAAGTCTTCTTTTAATTTCTACTGCACAGTTGCCAGAGCTGTTGATGATTGATCCTAAGTATTCGAATTCATTAACACTTTCCAGTTCTTCGTTATCAATTTCAATTATAAACAGACCATAAATGGAGATGTACAACAGGGTCATTATAACAGACCATAAATGGAGATGTGACAAGGTCACTATAACAGGCCATAAATGAAGATGTGACAACAGGGTCACTATAACAGACCATAAATGGAGATGTGACAACAGGGTCATTATAACAGACCATAAATGGAGATGTGACAACAAGGTCACTATAACAGGCCATAAATGAAGATGTGACAACAGGGTCATTATAACAGAGTATAAATGGAGATGTGACGACAGGTTCATTATAACAGAGCAAAGATGGAGATGTGACAACAGGGTCATTATAACAGAGCATAAATGGAGATGTGACGACAGCATCACTATAACAGACCATAAATGGAGATGTGACGACAGTGTCACTATAACAGACCATAAATGGAGATGTGATGACGGTCATTATAACAGAGCATAAATGGAGATGTGACAACAGTGTCATTATAACAGAGCATAAATGGAGATGTGACCCTGATAGGCTATTTGTAATGTGAGATATACTCAGAACTATTTATTCTATGGATGCAACAAGGAAGAAGCAAAACAAAGAAAAATATGACAAGACTAAATAAGGAAATAGTAGGCAAATGTAAAACAGCAACAAAATAATGGCTAAACCAGGAGAATTAGGAGCCAAGTAGGAACATTTCAGCAAGTACAACAGAATAATGACTAAACCAGGAGAATTAGGAGCCAAGTAGGAACATTTCAGCAAGTACAACAGAATAATGGCTAAACCAGGAAAATTAGGAGCCAAGTAGGAACATTTCAGCAAGTACAACAGAATAATGACTAAACCAGGAGAATTAGGAGCCAAGTAGGAACATTTCAGCAAGTACAACAGAATAATGACTAAACCAGGAGAATTAGGAGCCAAGTAGGAACATTTCAGCAAGTACAACAGAATAATGACTAAACCAGAAGAATTAGGAGCCAAGTAGGAACATTTCAGCATGTACAACAAAATGGTGTTAGACAGGGATGTGTGGTGCCACCCTAAACCAGAAGAATTAGGAGCCAAGTAGGAACATTTCAGCAAGTACAACAAAATGGTGTTAGACAGGGATGTGTCGTGCCACCCTAAACCAGGAGAATTAGGAACCAAGTAGGAACATTTCAGCAAGTACAATAAAATGGTGTTAGACAGGGATGTGTGTTGCCAACCTTAACCAGAAGAATTAGGAGCCAAGTAGGAACATTTCAGCAAGTACAACAAAATGGTGTTAGACAGGGATGTGTGGTGCCATCCTAAACCAGAAGAATTAGGAGCCAAGTAGGAACATTTCAGCAAGTACAACAAAATGATGTTAGACAGGGATGTGTGGTGCCACCAGATCTGTTAAATCTGTGCAGTGAAAATATAATTAGAACACTGGAGGACATGTCAGGAATATTAGTTAGTGGCCATAATATAAACAACTTGAGATATGCTGATGATACAGTCTTAATAGCAAAAAGTGAAAAGGAGTTGCAGGAAAAGATTGATACAAGAGTTACAGAAAGTGAAAATAAATGTGTTAGTAGCAAAAAGACAGAAGTTATGGCCATCACAAAGAAAATGACTTCTCCATAATGCACTATCAAAGTCAATGGACCAGTTTTAAAACAAGTCAATGGATTCTAATATCTGGGCACATTCATAACATTGGGTGGAAGATGCATCTCAGAAGTGAAGAGTAATGTAGCCCAGGCAAAAACAGCATTCTATCAAATTGAAAGTATTTTATGCAACAATGTGGTTTGACAGAAGAATGTTAAAAATACCATGGGCAGCTTAAAAAAGTAATAAGGAAGTCTTGAAAGAGGCCAAGGCACAAGGGAAGCTTATTTCTGATGTTAGAAGGTAGTAGTGCACTTTCTTTGAGCATGTTATGAGAAGATGAAAGCTGGAGTATATTGTGACAACAGGTAAGATAGAAGAAAGCTGGAGTATATTGTAACAACAGGTAAGCTGGAGTATATTGTAACAACAGGTACGAGGGGCGGTCGAAAAGTTTTGCACTTTAGTATGAAGGAGTCAAGGCACGTACCTGGAAATTGGTGTGAGCTTTAGTCCTTCTCTATGTATTCACCCCTCAAGGCAATGCACTTCTCCCATTTCTTCTTCACCTTCCTGATGCCCTGATTGTAGAACACCCCCGTCTGGGCTCGGAACCACGTTTCCAGTTCAGTAATCAAGTCCTGGTCGTTAGAAAAACGACATTCACGAAGTGGATTCTTCATGTTTGGAAACAGGAAGAAGTCACTCGGTGCCAAGTCCAGTGAGTATGGTGGATGGGGCATGATTTATACCCACACTGCTGGGCAAGGACGATGGAGCCATGAGCTGCATGAGCCGGCGCATTGTCCTGAAGCAGACGAACGCCTCTGGACAGCATCCCGCGTCTTTTGCGCTTCATTTCTTCTCGTAACTTCTGGAGAAGGCTTTTGTAGTATGTGGAGTTGATAGTACGGCCACGAGGAAGGTAGTCGGTGAGTATTAACCCGCGGCAGTCCCAAAAGATGGTGAGCATGACCTTTCCCACAGAGGGCACCGTCTTTGCCTTCTTTGGTGGTGGCGAACAGGAATATTTTCATTGTTTGCTCTGGTTTTTAGTCTCGGAGTCATAGAAATGCACCCAACATTCATCCACAGTAACCAGTCTACGAAAAAAATCATCTTCGTCAGCATTGCAAATGTCCAACATCTGTGCGGATGTTTCGGCTCGATGCTCCTTTTGGAATGGCGTGAGAAGGCGGGGAACCGACCTGGCGGACACCTTTGACATGTGAAGCTGCTCATGCAAAATCTTCAATGTGGTCCCATGACTTAGTCCCAACTCAGCCATGATTTCCTCGACGGTTATGCGCCTGTCTGAGAGGACTAGGGCCTCCACTCTTGCAATGTTGCTTGCATCATCTGCAATGGACGGCCTGCCGCTCCTTGGTTCATCTTGAACGCTGCTGTGTCCCGTTTGAAAGTGACTTTTCCAATGCTTCACAGTGTCATACGAAGGGCAGACATCCTTATAAACGGCAAACATCTCATCATGAATTTGCTTTGCGGATTTGCCCTGCAGGTGCAGGAATTTGATTACGCAACGAGCCTCCGTTTTGTCCATGACACCGCTTCATACACAATTGAACCAGTTTCCCAACAATTTCTCTTTCACACGGCACTCCGCGCGCACCATGTACGCACGGGAAATGTAAACCAATAGTGTGTCTTTACAATGATACACAGCAATCCCGCCAGTCTTAACGCTTTCTTAGTAAAGTGCAAAACTTTTTGACCGCCCCTCGTAAGCTGGAGTATATTGTGACAACAGGTAAGCTGGAGTATATTGTAACAACAGGTAAGCTGGAGTATATTGTGACAACAGATAAGCTGGAGTATATTGTGACAACAGGTAAGATAGAAGAAAGCTGGTGTATATTGTGACAACAGGTAAGATAGAAGAGGGGGTGTTGGGAAGTCAGGTATTGGTAGTACCTCTGGTGAAGAAGTTGTCATGCCCTTTTCAGGGCAGCTCAGCCACCTTTGGTCCAAACCTGGCATCCAGCTCTCATCTGTGGCTCATAGCTGTCAGCATGCGACAGCGGCCACCCCCGGACAACGGCTTTGACAGGCCGGCTAAACTAGGTGAGGGTAGCCGAAGGGTTATAAACCTTCGGTGAGTTAGGGTCTGCCTACCCATGCATGCGAAGACTGGATTCGATAGACTGCGCGGAAGAAACCACCTGTTGGTTCAACAGGCATGACGGCAATTACCAGCAACGCGCTGTGGAGCGTAAGGAGCACGGCGAGGCATGTAGAAAGCCCTGGTCATCCACTGCACCTGACTTCATCTCCAGTCGTCTTGACTTGTCTTGCCACTGGATAGAGATGGACCCAGGCGAGAGAGTGAGGTCGACGAATTGCGCAACTCTTCCTCACTTTAATCCAAATCACCGCGCAAGTCACTCTTTCATCCATTCATCCATTCATCCATCCACTCACAACAAGTCCTGTGGCGATGGGCGAGCGGCGAAGCGGCAGGCGTGGGTACGCTGGCAGTCGTAGTCGCAGACCTACACACAGGCGGCTCAGGCCATATGGTCGTCTTCCACTGATCGGAGCAGCAGTGGGATTCGGCAGCCCCCTGAGTGTCTGAGCAGCCCTCTTTAGGAAAGCAACTGCTCACCTCCATGGCATGAGGAAGGGGCTAGAAAAGGTGCCCTAAACATTGCCTGCTTCACCATTACCTAACCAGCTTACCGCGGTTGGTGGGTACCCTACTTCGGCGGTCGACATATAAGAAAAAGAAAGGACAGATTTTTCCCCCTCATTCTAGGCGCATGGAATGTGCGCACTCTACTTGACAAAGACTTTAACGCAAACAGACCTGAGAGACGAACTGCCCTGATTGGGAGAGAACTGGCCAGGAACAACATTGACATAGCAGCACTGAGTGAAACTCGACTTGCAGGCGAGGGCCAACTTTGCGAAAAGGGTGCAGGTTATACATTCTTTTGGAGCAGAAGAGGAACTGAAGAAAGACGAGAAGCAGGGGTTGGATTTGCGATCAAAACAGCAATTGTCAGCAAGTTAGCGGGGCCCCCAAAGGGAATAAATGACCGACTCATGACGGTCAAGATCCCTCTGTTCTATGGAAGAAAACATGCCACCATCATTAGCGCGTATGCACCAACTATGACAAACCAGGATGATGTCAAGGATAAGTTTTACGAAGAACTACATGCAGTCATTGCATCAGTTCCTAAAGCAGATAAGCTCATCATTCTTGGTGACTCTAATGCAAGAGTAGGCTCAGATAACATCTCCTGGAATGGCACTATTGGTAGGTACGGCGTGGGTCACTGTAACAGTAATGGACTTCGTCTCCTCCAGACTTGCGCAGAACATGACCTCCTTGTCACCAACACCATTTTTCGACTTCCTACCCGCAACAGGACCTCCTGGATGCACCCTCGCTCAAAGCATTGGCACCTAATTGACTATGTAATTGTTAGGAAGAAGGACAGGCAAGATGTCCGGGTGACCAAGTCCATGTGTGGTGCCGAATGCTGGACTGATCATCGCCTCATTGTATCTAAACTTAAAATTCGTATCCAACCAGCCAGGCGCCCTCAGGGGAAGAAAACTCAAAAGAGGCTGGATGTCACCAAACTAAAGAAGACAAAAATCAAACAGTCATTTACTGACACCTTAGAAGACCGTCTCAAATCTATCTCGCTAGACGGCCAAAGTGTGGAAACAAATTGGGCAGCCCTAAGTGAGCAGATCTACAACACTGCTACAGAGGTCCTGGGTCCTTCCATCAAGAAACAAAATGACTGGTTTGATGAGAACTCAGATGATATAAAGCAGATGTTGGCTGAGAAACACCATCTCCATAAAGCATATTTAAATGATCCAAATTCTACATCCAAGAAAGACGCTTTCAACAACATGCGTAGAATCGTCCAACATAAACTACGCCAGATGCGGGATTCATGGCTGAGTAATAAAGCAGATGAGCTCCAAGGCTTTACTGACAGCCACGACTTGAAAAATTTTTACCTTGCACTCAAAGCAGTCTATGGTCCAACATCATCAGGATCATTTCCCCTCCTTAATGCAGATGGAAAAACACTAATTACAGACAAGGAAAAAATGCTCCAACGCTGGGTTGAACATTTTAATAATATTCTGAACCAGCCATCATCTATTAACGACGAAGCCATCATCCTCCTGCCCCAAATTCCTATAAATGAAGCATTAGATGATATACCAACTCTAGAGGAAACTAAAAAAGCGATTCATCGACTTTCTAGTGGAAAGGCCCCCGGCTCCGATTCAATACCTGTTGAGGTTTATAAAGATGGCGGTGCAGTTCTGATAGAGAAACTTCACATGATCTTCCAGCAAATGTGGCAGAGTGAAACCATCCCATACGATCTCAAAGATGCGTCAATTATACATCTATATAAACGTAAAGGTAATCGCCAAGACTGTAACAATCATCGAGGCATCTCTCTTTTATCAATCGCTGGGAAGACATTCTCCAGAATCCTTTTTAATCGCCTTACGGCTCATCTTGACAAAGGTCTTTTACCTGAAAGTCAGTGTGGATTCCGGAAAGAACGTGGAACCACAGATATGGTGTTCGCTGCAAGACAGCTACAAGAAAAATGCCAAGAACAGCACTGTGACCTGTACACAGCTTTCATCGACTTGACAAAGGCGTTCAACACGGTCAGAAGAGAGGGTCTATGGAAGATCATGGCAAAATACGGCTGCCCAAAGAAATTTATCACAATAGTGCAGCAACTGCATGATGGAATGCAGGCTAGAGTTCAGGAAAACGGTGAGCTATCAGAGCCTTTCCCCGTCTCAAATGGAGTTAAACAAGGGTGCGTACTTGCACCGACTCTGTTCAGTATCATGTTTTCTGCTATGCTGACTGATGCTTTTAGAGACGGGGACACAGGAATCGACATTAGTTATCGTATTGATGGAAAATTGTTTAACCTTAGGAGGCTTCAAGCTTCTTCTTCTTCTTCTTCTTCTCGTTCGCTGTTGTTTAGAAATGTCTACACAAGAAGTCCGGTTTTCTGGATGTATGTTGCTGTGGTTGAAAGTTCTTCAAGACTCCCAAACAGCTTTGTGTGGATGTGCGTCTCTGTGGGCCAATGTTCAGTTCGCAATTGACTAAGCATGTGGCAGTCTTGCAGGATGTGTTCGGCTGTCTGTGCTGCCTGTCCACACGTACATAGGGGTGATGGGACCAATCTCAGTCTGTATAAGTGACTGTTCAGTCTGTTGTGTCCTGTTCTCATACGGAACAGGATCACCTGTTTTGCTCGATCAAGATATTGATAGTTGTCTCTTTGTTGATCAATTTTCCTGATGGCCTTGATAAGGGTCTTCTTTTCCTGGAATGTGATTGTTTGTTCTTTTTGTTCCTGTGTTGCTCCCTCTTTTGCTAACATATCTGCTCTCTCATTTCCTGGTATGCCACAGTGTGATGGTATCCACTGTAGCACTACCCTTCTTTTGATATTTACTTCGCATAGGACTTTGTTTAATTCTGGCAGTTTATCACTGTTGAGGGCTTGCAGAACTGACATTGCATCGGTAAGGAATACAACCTGCTGACATTGGCTTATTGTGTTATTTATTATTCCTGCAGCAATGCTTATGGCCTGTACTTCAGCAGCATAGTTTGAACAGAATATTCCAGTAGGTGAACATTCCCTGCCCACACTGTCCAAGATCTTTCCAGGCCCGCATCGGGCTCTTCAGTCACCTTCGTACCCATAGACTAACCTAACATATTCCTAAATAATTGGATGAACAGAGTGGTCTTCATCACCCGTGATGGACGAACAACCAAGATAGAAGAAAACTGGTGTATATTGTGACAACAGGTAAGATAGAAGAAAGCTGGTGTATATTGTGACAACAGGTAAGATAGAAGAAAGCTGGTGTATATTGTGACAACAGGTAAGATAGAAGAAAGCTGGTGTAATATTGTGAAAACAGGTAAGATAGAAGAAAGCTGGTGTATATTGTGACAACAGGTAAGATAGAAGAAAGTATATTGTAACAACAGGTAAGCTGGAGTATATTGTAACAACAGGTAAGCTGGAGTATATTGTGACAACAGGTAAGATAGAAGAAAGCTGGAGTATATTGTAACAACAGGTAAGCTGGAGTATATTGTGACAACAGGTAAGCTGGAGTATATTGTGACAACAGGTAAGCTGGAGTATATTGTGACAACAGGTAAGATAGAAGAAAGCTAGTGTATATTGTGACAACAGGTAAGATAGAAGAAAGCTGGTGTATATTGTGACAACAGGTAAGATAGAAGAAAGCTGGAGTATATTGTGACAACAGGTAAGATAGAAGAATGGAGTATATTGTGACAACAGGTAAGATAGAAGAAAGCTAGAGTATATTGTGACAACAGGTAAGATAGAAGAAAGTTGGAGTATATTGTGACAACAGGTAAGATAGAAGAAAGCTGGTGTATATTGTGACAACAGGTAAGATAGAAGAAAGCTGGAGTATATTGTGACAACAGGTAAGATAGAAGAAAGCTGGTGTATATTGTGACAACAGGTAAGATAGAAGAAAGCTGGTGTATATTGTGACAACAGGTAAGATAGAAGAAAGCTAGTGTATGTTGTGACAACAGGTAAGATAGAAGAAAGTTGGAGTATATTGTGACAACAGGTAAGATAGAAGAAAGCTGGTGTATATTGTGACAACAGGTAAGATAGAAGAAAGCTGGTGTATATTGTGACAACAGGTAAGATAGAAGAAAGCTGGAGTATGTTGTGACAACAGGTAAGATAGAAAAAAGCTGGAGTATGTTGTGACAACAGGTAAGATAGAAGAAAGCTGGAGTATGTTGTGACAACAGGTAAGATAGAAGAAAGCTGAAGTATGTTGTGACAACAGGTAAGATAGAAGAAAGCTGGAGTATGTTGTGACAACAGGTAAGATAGAAGAAAGCTGGAGTATATTGTGACAACAGGTAAGATAGAAGAAAGCTGGAGTATATTGTGACAACAGGTAAGACTGAAGGACAATGAGACAGAGGATAACAAAGAGAGAAGATGTTTGACATGACAACAATAACAGAACTGATAACTAGTATTGCTGACATGAAGTTGTGGAGAGACAAGACGGCATGAAATGAAGTCAATAACAGAACTGAAAACTAGCATTGCTGACATGAAGTTGTGGAGAGACATGATGGCATGAAATGAAGTCAATAACAGAACTGATAACTAGTATTGCTGACATGAAGTTGTGGAGAGACATGATGGCATGAAATGAAGTCACTAACAGAACTGATAACTAGTATTGCTGACATGAAGTTGTGGAGAGACATGATGGCATGAAATGAAGTCAATAACAGAGCTGATAACTAGTATTGCTGACATGAAGTTGTGGAGAGACATCATGGCATGAAATGAAGTCAATAACAGAACTGATAACTAGTATTGCTGACATGAAGTTGTGGAGAGACATGATGGCTTGAAATGAAGTCAATAACAGAGCTGATAACTAGTATTGCTGACATGAAGTTGTGGAGAGACATGATCGCCTACGTGAACAGTCATGGTACTACTTTATGTTATATGGTATATGACAATTATGGGTAATAATAAAATCTTTAATAGTTATGTACCAATAAGACATCAGAGGGTTGGAGTGGCTAAACGTTATAGCATTCACCTCTAATTCTATACGTACTGGGTTTTCTCCCAGTGCAGGGGATATAACTGATGGACATTTTTTCAGAACCAATGGTTCCTAATTATGTCATACTCCCCCTTGATCTCCTAGGTAGTGAGATCGGATGCCATACTCCCCCTTGATCTCCTAGGTAGTGAGATCGGATGCCTAGCCTTCTTGGATAAGGGTGAAAAAATAGGAGGTGCCATGTACAAGTTGCGCACGTTAAAAATCCCTCAGAAGTTGGAAATCTTAAAGAGTAGGCCATACAGCTGCTGCACTGCCAAAGTTTAAACATGAGGAAACCTACCCACAACAAAAATATTTCTAGAATGTTTGATTCCTGTATACACACACTGGGATCCTCACTGGTGCTAGAGTTTGTCCACTGTCCTGAGATCCTCTTTGTATGATCTAAGATAGG
This sequence comes from Oreohelix idahoensis, assembly GCA_024509875.1. Lineage (NCBI taxonomy): Eukaryota > Metazoa > Mollusca > Gastropoda > Stylommatophora > Oreohelicidae > Oreohelix > Oreohelix idahoensis. The sequence continues at coordinate 29,418 of JAMPIV010006880.1, read as the reverse complement.
AGATCAGAGCACTGATGGAGCTGTCTGTGTGCAATGAAGATGGTCATTAAAACCAAAAACAGAAACCAATAATGATTAATGTACAGTGTAGAATATTGACAAGTATCACTAACAACACAAGTATCCCTAACAACACAAGTATCACTAACAACACAAGTATAACTAACAACACAAATATAACTAACAACACAAGTATCACTAACAACACAAGTATTACTAACAACACAAGTATAACTAACAACACAAGTATAACTAACAACACAAGTATCACTAACAACACAAGTTTGAAGATTAAATCGAGTGTAAACAGAAAGAGACAGTGGATGAGAGAGAGACTACAGTTGTAGTTGTATGGCTCGGCTCTACTCCAGCTAATCTATTTCTCCATAACCAAAATTATGATTAAGAGTTTTAAAACATGCACTGGAAAAGCAGAAACAGTAGGAGGGGAGGTGATTATAAAAGTTTGGTGTAAGGTGGAATAATGTTGCAGAGAGCACTCTCTATCTGCTGACTCTCTATTGCATCCACCACATGCATGGTTCCAGCAGAGTTTGAACAGTGGAGACCGCCCACTTAATGTGAATGTATGTGTGATGCACTCTGGCTGGTTATGTGCACATACGGAAATTTTGATCGCCACTCTCTAAGGGATTCACACTTGCTAATTTCGCCAACTTTTATGAACTTTCAGGCTTTCATTTTATACAAAAAAGGCTGTCAAAATTAAACAGCACCATATGGATGCTGTACAGGGTAGCACTATTGGGGTATTACTGCACTAACAAAATCTGAAAATTAAACATTGCTATCAAGAACTGCATTCACTGATAACTGTTCTGAAGGACTGCTAATGCCAGACTGACAAAATGTACCCACTCTAAAAGTTTGTCATACCAACAACTTTCTCCTACATTCATGCTCTCTTCTCTTCCTGTCTAACTTGCCAAATCAGTTTTCAGCTCATACAAATTCCGATTTATCCCATGAGAATCACAACTACATGAAAGTGAAATCACAATTTTTGGTTTATAAGGAATAACTCTAGACTAACTCCTGTCCACTGAAGTACAGCAAACAGACAAGAAATATTATGTTGTCTCACCATGTCAGACACAAAATCAATAATTCTACAAGAAAACTGTGCTTGCTGTCAAGTAGAAAAAAATCTAATCCACAATATTAGCCATTTGATAATCATAGGCACAGAATACCAAACCTACTTCCGAAGATTATAAATGACAATTAGCGTTCCTGTTCCTTGAAAGGCTGTCAGCTGTTGGCGTAGCTCCCCTTCTTCTTTGAACAGAGAGTAGTCAAGTACTGCCCGCAGGTTTCTCTCTCGACTGTTATTTTCCACTGGTGTCAGTGCATGCACAATTAAGGGAAATAAACCATTAGATTTTTGTTATGCTGATCAATAACATACAAGATAATTTCCTGTATGGATCAATAAATTAATGCCCCTGTCTTTTGTTTCTCAAGAAGCACATGGTAGCTGCAGTAATTGGTTCTCATACAGGAAGCCCATATTTCCCATCAGTCATGACATAAAAGGTGACCAAATGAGGTTGTGTATGGAGCTGGCCAGCTCATCATGTAAACTACTATTGTAACCACCACTGTAACCACCGCTGTAACCACCGCTGTAACCACCGCTGTAACCACCGCTGTAACCACCGCTGTAACCACCGCTGTAACCACTGCTGTAACCACCGCTGTAACCAGTATATGAAGAGCTTTTATGTAGGCTTTCTGCATGGGAACCAACTGTTTCAAAGCAGTATAAGGTCTACAACTGCACCAATTATATCTGACCAAACTTATGATCAACCTGTTTAAAAAGATCCTTGCCTACTCTGGAGCTTACCTATGGAACAGCCTTCCTCACCTCCTAAAAACTTAAATAATTAATACTTCAATAAAGCACTATTCAAACATGTAATCAGCACAGACTATCTACCACCATAACAATGGCCTTAACCCTCTGCACATCTCAGGTGTATGTCAACCACTTTCGTCTTCTCCATCCCGCTCCAAGTAGAAATTCTGTTTTTTTTTAATATGTAGAATATTTGTAATTTGTACGTAGTATTCTTACATGACGCCCGTAGAGTTAACTCATTCCGTCCAAACGGACGCGCCACGCGCCAGATAGGACTTCCGGTCGGACCACTGGCGTACCTTGCGCCAATGTGATATATGTCGAGTTTGAACGAAAAGTTATAAATACCTAGCAACTAGCCGAGTTTTAAATGATTTAATTACATCCGGCACATGTTTATGGACGTTTTTGAGCAAAAAAAAAATTTGTGTAGCTAAAATTGTGTGTGTTATATCCATTTCTATTCCTTTGTTTACATACAAAATGGATCGAGAATCTTCAGACCAATGACGCATGGCGCGTCAGTGCGATATATGTCGAGTTTGAACGAAAAGTTATAAATACCTAGCAACTAGCTGGTTTTTAAATCATTTCATTACATCTAGGACATGTTTATGGACGTTTGTGAGCAAAAAACAAATTTGTGAAGCTAAAATTGTGTGTTTTATATCCATTTCTATTTCTTTGTTTACATACAAAATGGATCGAGAATCTTCTTCTAAACACCTGCTTTCGGCTGAGCAAGCACGACGCTAATTTCTCAGTGGACAGAAGATAACTCGAGCGACACGGATTTTAGAAGTTAGGTTTAGTAATTCCAATGAAGACATTGTAAAGACTTTGTGTCAGAATATTCATGAAAGTGATCATTCTGAGGGCGATGTCGATCAGCTGATTGAACATGCATCAGGTAGGGCTGGTATAAAAAGAGCAAAACTTTCAGTCACTAAAGGAGAAGGATAAAGAGGCAAAAACACCATTGTGACCAAAAGTAAAGCTATGAGAACTGCCACAAGTCTAGAGGCAGGTGCATCCTCACAAGCTGTCCCAGAGTGGTTAGAAATTGCTGAGGGGATGACACAAAATGCATTTCGATTTTGTCCAAAGAGAACACCAGGTGTGACTGAGGGGTTTGACCTGTCAACCCCATTGAAATGTTTCAGTGTTTTGTTTACAGATGAGGTTCAAGATTTCATGTTCCAGTGCATCAATGATTATACCAGACTCAAATCTATTCAAAATAACCCTGCGAAACAATATTCATTGTATTCTCGGTGGACCAAAGTCACACGCCATGAACTTGATAAGTTTATTGCTGTCCTAATAAATATTGGGATTCAGAAAAGACCATGCATTCGCAACTACTGGTCTACATCTGCAGAATTTTATACTCCTTGGTTTCTTCAAATGTTTTCAAGAAGTAGATTTGAAGCATTATATCATACAATGCTTCATGCCTCTGATGAAAATTCACAAGGAAAAGAAAAGATTTTATGAACATGTTGTTGCAAAATATTCAGAGTGCCTTTTACCCATTCCAAAATCTCAGTTTGAATGAAGTGGTAACAGGGTATAAAGGCAGATGGCAATATAAGCAGTATAATCCAAGGTTTTCCTTGTATCTTCTCAGGCCAAAGTGGAAGCACATTGTCAAACCAAAAATGATAGAATATAGTTGGTGTAAATAATATTAGTCATAGTTGTTTTGTATTTACAGAAATTTGTGGTGTAGGAACAAAATCATATAAATTATATATTTGAAGTGATTGTGGTAAAATGTGTTGTGTTTCAAAATGGATGTGCACTGATATTCTGAGATTTTTCTGCTATGGATTAAACTGGAGCTGACATATGTGAGTACAGTTTATTTATCTTTTTTCCAGTTATTTTTGATTAGGTCTACACTTCACATAACATGACAGACTCTTTTCCTACATCAAATAATTATCTACAGCATTTCACAAGATTCTTCAGTCAATTTCCCACATGTTGATGTATAACATCAACACCTAGTTAAATAAAATGTGTATCTACTGCCTGTTTTTAAAATATAACCTGAAGAGAAAAATTGCAAACATTTTGAGCGGTTGTTTTTACAAACATATGTGGCTTTGAGAAAAAAAATCATAAAAATTACATCTATGAAGTGATAGTGATAAAAGTTTCTAGATATGTTTCAAACTAAATGTGCACTGATATTCTGAACATTTTATTGCCATACATTAATTGGGAGCTGAAATATTTAAATTTAAGTATACAATTTTATTTTATTTTTTAAACATTTTTAAAATCATGTCTACACTTCACAAGACATAACACACATCTATTCATATCAATTAATTATATGAATCAATTCATAAGATTCTCCAGTCAATTTCACACATTTAAATGTATAACATTAACACCTAGTTAAATAAAATGTGTATCTACTGCCTGTTTTTTTAATATAACCTGAAGAGAAAAATTGCTAACATTTTGAGCGGTTGTTTTTACAAACATATGTGGCTTTGAGAAAAAAAATCATAAAAATTACATCTATGAAGTGATAGTGATAAAAGTTTCTAGATATGTTTCAAACTAAATGTGCACTGATATTCTGAACATTTTATTGCCATACATTAATTGGGAGCTGAAATATTTAAATTTAAGTATACAATTTTATTTTATTTTTTAAACATTTTTAAAATCAAGTCTACACTTCACAAGACATAACACACACCTATTCATATCAATTAATTATATGAATCAATTCATAAGATTCTCCAGTCAATTTCACACATTTAATGTATAACATTAACACCTAGTTAAATAAAATGTGTATCTACTGCCTGTTTTTTTAATATAACCTGAAGAGAAAAATTGCTAACATTTTGAGCGGTTGTTTTTACAAACATATGTGGCTTTGAGAGAAAAAAATCATAAAAATTACATCTATGAAGTGATAGTGATAAAAGTTTCTAGATATGTTTCAAACTAAATGTGCACTGATATTCTGAACATTTTATTGCCATACATTAATTGGGAGCTGAAATATTTAAGTTTAAGTATACAATTAAAAAAAATTTTTTTAACACTTTTTTAATCAAGTCTACACTTCACAAGACATAACACACACCTATTCATATTAATTAATTATATGAAGCAATTCATAAGATTCTCCAGTCAATTTCACACATTTAAATGTATAACACAACTACCTACTGAACTTATGTATTTGTCCACTGTCTGTTTTTAAAACCTCACCTGTCTGAAAAAATTGCATCCATTTTCGGGCCTGGGTAAAACCCAAAAACAGCCTGGGGGGGAATGAGTTAATACATGGTGCCTATAGTTAATACATGATGCCTGTATAGTATATACATGATGCCCGTATAGTTAATGATGCCCGTATAGTTTATACATGACACCCGTATAGTTTATAAAGGTCTCTTACGAGACAAATAAATAAATAAGACTACTGCTCCATTAGGTCATGTGATACGAGATGACTAATCAGAAGTAATGCCATGTGGCTGGCAACTTCATTATGTCAAACAATGTGCTTAAAGAAACCACTGCTGCAACATACTTCCTGCAAGGTGGCAGCTGCAGGGGTGGCTCCATCATCCAAAGAGAACAAACAGGAACATGATGATGATGACATGACATTCTGTATGTGGGAATGTACAAATATATATACTTGATTTTCAAAGATTTACTCTGATAATTCATGTGAAGATGTGGATGTGTATGATAATGAGCAGAGGTACCTCTAATTCTGCTATAGAAGTGTGCAATTTTTATTTTTTTATTTGTAACCAGAATGTGCTGATGTATGCAAGAACGAGTTTATCTCTTTCACTATTGTTCATGTGTCATCTCACTGTTGACGCTTTTATGAGTGAGTGACAGGAAATACGCGTATAATGAAAGCTGAGATAAAGAGCAGAATGTCTGATAAACTTGTGTGCTCAGCCGTTAGAATAAAGTTGGGTTGTTCATTTTTCACATGCTTTCGGACATACTCAATGACAATATTATGTGATTTTTTTTTTCTTTACAATGAGTAACAAGGCTAAGACAGATTCAAATTCTGGAGAGGAAATTAATGAAGAGTCTAATGATTCTAGAATCTTGATCAAACTGGAAAAATGATGTTTGACAGCAATAATGACAATTACATCTTTTTAAAATAATTGTTTAGTCTTGCGCCTGCTGGTGATCTCACTATATATATATATATATATATATATATATATATATATATATATATATATATATATATATATATATATATATATATATATATACAGTACTTTGCAAAAAAAATGGCAGTCATATTGCTCAGCTAAATATGCTGAAATCTAATTAAATATGTATGTTCTGCCCCAAATTTGCACTCCATTGAAGTGAGCAAACACTACCAAAAGTAAAAAAAAAAATTAGCGTAGAGTAACGTCCCTTGATAATAGAGCAGACGACAATTTCTAATGCTAGTGGCAGAAAATGGATACAAAGTCAAAGTGTATGTTAATTTCACAGCTTTGGAATGAAGGAAATCAAACATGTTCCAACATTTCTAAAACCTTGAACATTCCTGAGCGGACTGTCTACAGAGTTGTGAGTAAATTAAAAGCAGGTAATGGAATCGAGCGAAAAGAAGGTAGTGGGAGGCCAAGAATTTTGGACACAAAGGACCATCGGCGTCTCGCCCAAATCGTTCGGGCAGGGTCAATGAAGAGTGTAGAAAACATACGGCAGCGCATGATCGAGTTGGGAAGCCCAGAGGTATCTAATGCTACTGTCAACCGGGAGCTACACAGGATGAATTACACAAAAAAGCGGGTAATTTCGTCACCATTGCTCACAGAGACTCACAAACAGATGCGCTTGAACTGGTGCCACGAACACCAAAATTTGTCATGGGACAATGTGATTTTTTCAGATGAATGTTCTGTTTGGTCTTATCCTTCTCAAATAAATATTTGGACGAAAGGCTCTGTAACGCCTGTGTACCAGTGACCGAAACATACCTAGAAATTCCATCTTTGGGGAGGGGTGTCAGCAAGAGGTGTCACCCCACTGTGTGTTTTCACAGGAATTCTCACGAAAGAAAGGTACATCGACATACTAGAGGGACACCTTCTGCCATTTATGCAGGTCATGTACCCCGATGGATGCACATTTCAACATGACAATGACCCAAATAATACAGCTCATACCACCAAAGCATGGCTGCAAGAGAAGAATGTGATAGTGCTGAAGTGGCCCAGCAACAGTCCCGATCTAAACCCATTTGAAAACGTTTGGGCACTACTCAAGAATCAGTTAAAAAAGAGTGGACTCAGAGACGTTGAACAATTGAAAAAGGTAGCTGAAAAATACTGGGACAGTCTGACTCACAATTACCTACAAACATTTGTGGGAAGTATGCCTCGCCGCATCCAGGCTTGCCTTGCTGGAGAAGGCAACATTATACTGTACTGAAACCAGTGTTAATAGATAGGGGAGATACCAATCTTCCTCTGGACATACAGTTTTTATTATTATTTGCTTCTATGAGTGTGCTGCGTTGCAAAAATATGACTGCCATTTTTTTTGCAAAGTACTGTATATATATATATATATATATATATATATATATATATATATATATATATATATATATATATATATATATATATATATATATAATCAGTTATAGGATATGTTAGTGGGCATGATACTGCCTCCAAGACTTCAGACACTCCACAGTGGCAGGACTCATCTAATCCTTAAGTGGTTCCTACACTTTCACCAATTATGTGCTAGTACAAAAATTTCTGAAACTACACATTTTTAGCCTATAATTTTTTTTTTCTAAACTCTTCATGCTTAATGCAGCTATTAAATTGATCCAACATAAGGCAAATCATTATGCCATCTGTCATTTCACCAAATTTTCAGAACTTTACCAAACATTTGTAATTAAACTAAAATTCATTTGTACTTCTTGATCTCAACTTCATTTTACTAGATCTGAAACTATTCATAAATTTTTAATGCAGGAAAATATGACACAATGAAATATACCAGCAACTAAAGTTGACAGTTTTCCACAAAACCAAAGATGGCTACTGTAATGTTATGATGTATGTATATAAGCATTACCTCGTCATCTACACAAGCACACACATGTTTCAGAAAGCACTCAGTAAAAGCATGTTCAGTTCGTAGCCATGTTTTATTTACAGAATATCGTACATGTCAAGATTCGCATTATATTACAATGTGTGGTTCGTACTTTAATGTATTCATATTACATCCCCCCTTTTTTGAAAAAAAAAATGTGTGCAAACATTTCCAACGAAATGTTTCATGTGAGAAAGGATAAGTATGTGTAATGCTCAGTGTGAGTATATATATGTCACTGTCTGTATCGGCTGGGAGGTGTCACTGTACGGCCAGAACGAGTGGTGTAAAGTGCTGGTGGTTCTGCGGAAGTCCCTGGTTTAGCTTGAGTTGGTTGTGATTTCGGCCTTGGCGCTTGTTGGTTTTGTGGGGCACCAAGGTCTGGAGTTACTGCATTGTCTGTTGAAAGCATGGGAATTCTCTGTTCTGTTGTATTCTGTGGGATTTCTCTTATGTCCACTCTGTTTCGCCTCAGGAGGTTGCTGCTGCTGTCTGGTCTTAAAGTATAGCTCCTGGGTTCAGGGTTTCTGGAAATGATTGTTGCTTTTGACCATGTGTCATTGTTGTGGTTGTAGGTAGTCACATGCTGACCAGGATATAATGGTGGTAAGTCTTTAGCACATTTGTCATAGTTGGATTTCTGAACTTGCTGACGATGCTGAAGTTGATCGTATGTGCTGTCTCTATGTTGTGGACGGAAGTGGACCTTAGATGGTAGAAGGTCTTTAATTCTTCTATTAAACATAAGTTCTGCTGGACTGTCGATCTTACTGTCTACCGGTGTTGTTCTCCATCTCAAGAGTGCTAGGTGTACATCCTCTGTTCTTGTTTTCTTCATGATTGACTTGATAGTTTGTATCTGTCTCTCAATGAAACCATTAGATTTAGGGTATCTAGGTGATGATGTTGTGTGTTTGATCTTCCAGTCCTTAGTGAAGTTTCTGTATGCTTGACCTGAGAAATGTGGACCGTTGTCTGATCTAATTTCATCTGGGATGCCAAACATGCTGCAATACTTCTTTGTAATGTCTGCAATAACAGCTGATGGTGAGGGTTGTGGAAGTTTCTCAATGATGGGAAATTTGCTGTAGTAATCAGCAATAACAAGATAGTCATTATTGTCGATTGAGAAAATATCAGTTCCTATAATGCTCCAAGGGCTCAATGGTATGTCTGATGGTATGAGAGGTTCTCTGCACTGCCTATTTGCATGTTCTTGGCAAATTGAACAGTTTTTACATAGTGTTTCTATGTCCTTGTTTATCTGTGGCCAGTAAACATCTTTCTTTGCTCTCAGTTGTGTCTTCACAATACCAAGGTGACTATTATGGAGTTGTTTAAGGATGATATCGCGTTGTGTTTCTGGTACTACAATGCGATCTCCTTTAAGGATCAGACCATCTTCGTTGCTTAACTCGTCCCTCACAGAGAAGTATGGACGGATGTGTGTTGGAACTTCCCTGATAGAGCTTGGCCATCCATGGTATATCAGTTCTTTGAGAGAGTTAAGAATAGGATCTCTCGTTGTGTCTTCTCTGATGTGTTCAAGCCGATTATCGCTACACTTGACAGAATCAACTTTGATGTTTGGGGTAAGATCTGTTATCTTGTTGGGGTTTGGTAGTCTGCTGAGAGCATCTGCAAAACCTATATCCTCTTTAATGTTGTTAATAGTTACCACACTCAGCTTTTCGCACATTGGTAAACCCAAAATTGCAGGTCCTTCAACATCTACCAAGTAAAATGTTGACGATGTCCATTCTGAGCCTCTGTATGAACATTCAAGTGTTACTGCTCCAAAGCAGTCTATACTTGTTCCATTGTAAGCTCTTAGCTTTGTCCTGCCACTCCTACGTTTTACATCCCTTGTGGGAAATCCTTGCTCATCCACCTTGTCAGGCATGATCTGTCTGAATATTCTTAAGGGTAGAGTGTTACCTTGGGCACCTGTGTCTATCTTGAACCGAATGTTTCTTTCTTTGTGCATTTTAATTCCTGGTATTCGGAATTGTACCTTGCAGAAAGCCTGCGTTCTCTTTGGTTCATTACTGAAAGTTAGTATCTTCACAGTATCAAAAGTGGAAGGATCACTTTCTTCACTGGAGTCAAGGTCCTCAGTCATCATAGAGTGTGTTTGTTTTGACGACTTTCTGCTGTGAAGTTTGTGTTGAGCACTGTCTTGTTTCCTCTTGAAACATAATTTTATCCAGTGGCCCCTCTTTCTGCAGTAATGACATGTAGAGTCTTTAGCTGGACAGTGGTTTTGTATGTGGTTTAGGCCACAACATTTACACATAGCACCTCTGCTTGTGTTGTGTTTTTCTTGTTGTTTCGAACCAGTTGCTTTGTTGTGTCTAGGTTTATAGCTTTTCACTGCATCCACCTGGGCTGCTAATGTACCTTGCTGAATTTGTTTAATGTTTAGTGCTTGTGCCTCGTGTTTCCTGCCTTCATCCAGAAGTTGTTGTAAAGTTAGCGTATCACTCTGGCTCAGTAGCCATTTCTGGAACTCTGGCATTGGTGTGCTAAGAAGAATCTGTTCAATAATTCGCTCTTTTTCTTCTTCGTTGCTAAATTTACATACTCTTGTTTTCTCCTTAATGCGAGTGAAGAAATCATCTAGGCTTTCACCACGTTTCTGTCGCAGGTGGTGAAGCTCTAATCTTGCCGCTCTAAAGTTTGTGTGCTTTATGATCAGACGCTTTTCAAATTCGTCCAATATGGCTACGGGGTCGGTTGCCGACTCAACCGGCATGGCGGTAGCAAAACTGTTGTAGATTTTCAAACCTTCATCGTCCAATGCTTCTAGGATATATGGAGTTAGGGTTTGTCCTTCCAGACCAGTGGTCTTGGAATATAGATCTATGCATTGGCGCCATAACAAGAAAGCTTCACTCTTATCATCTTGACCGGCAAATCTCATTTGCGGTGCGCTGCGGTAATGTTTAGCTGCCATTGTTGACCTCGATGACGAAAATTAGCCGAATAAACTGTACTCACGTGTTATCGTGTAGCTGTTTTGCGTCAGTCCGGTATCGACCGCTGCCACCATGTAATGTTATGATGTATGTATATAAGCATTACCTCGTCATCTACACAAGCACACACATGTTTCAGAAAGCACTCAGTAAAAGCATGTTCAGTTCGTAGCCATGTTTTATTTACAGAATATCGTACATGTCAAGATTCGCATTATATTACAATGTGTGGTTCGTACTTTAATGTATTCATATTACGAGGAAATTAATGAAGAGTCTAATGATTCTAGAATCTTGATCAAACTGGAAAAATGATGTTTGACAGCAATAATGACAATTACATCTTTTTAAAATAATTGTTTAGTCTTGCGCCTGCTGGTGATCTCACTATATATATATATATATATATATATATATATATATATATATATATATATATATATATATATATATATATATATATATATATATAATCAGTTATAGGATATGTTAGTGGGCATGATACTGCCTCCAAGACTTCAGACACTCCACAGTGGCAGGACTCATCTAATCCTTAAGTGGTTCCTACACTTTCACCAGTTATGTGCTAGTACAAAAATTTCTGAAACTACACATTTTTAGCCTATAATTTTTTTTTTCTAAACTCTTCATGCTTAATGCAGCTATTAAATTGATCCAACATAAGGCAAATCATTATGCCATCTGTCATTTCACCAAATTTTCAGAACTTTACCAAACATTTGTAATTAAACTAAAATTCATTTGTACTTCTTGATCTCAACTTCATTTTACTAGATCTGAAACTATTCATAAATTTTTAATGCAGGAAAATATGACACAATGAAATATACCAGCAACTAAAGTTGACAGTTTTCCACAAAACCAAAGATGGCTACCAGGTCACATGACATAATTTGCAAAATTTTTGTTTCTAGTTCTCCCACTTGTGTGTAAACCCTGAAAACCTCAAATTGATGTAATGAATGGTTGAACAGGTATTCATTTTTAACTAACCTTTTAGCACTTCTATATAAAATACTCTGATAACATTGGAAATGTCAGTCTGTAGAAACTCAGGTAAGCAGAGTAATTAAAAAACACCACCCAAAAAAAAAAAAAAAAACTTAAAATTTTGATACAGGCAAAAAAAACTTGTAAACAAAACAGACAGCTGCAAATCCATAAACATTTTACACATACAGAACCTCACGAAAAAAGGATATGATCTGGAAAACTGTAATGTAGCATTGGCACCAGAACTGTGTCACTATTTATGGCTTTAAGGTATGTCTGCGACAGTAGCCCAATTCCTGCACTTTCCTTGGTCCTAGTGAACACTATAACATCTTTCCCCAGACGCATGGAGCCAGACTTGAAGCCATTTCCATACATACCAACTGGATTCCTTAAGTCTTTATCACAGAAACCAAAGCTGGAATTGAGACACCAATTACCTTGTTATCATACAACTACTAACACAATGAAAACACACAAATATAAATTATATTATGGCACGAGATTAATAGTGAAGATTAACTAACCGTAAATGAAACTTTCCCTCTGAGCATCTGAAAAAGCTAAAATATAACAACAAAAATTGGAACTGAGTCAGTTTTGTTATTGTTATTGTTGAACAGAATCGACATCATTGCACTCCAGGCAAACCCATAGGTGCTCAGTCTCCCTCAGGATATGTCGAAGAGTGTGAATGTTAACTGTTCCTGTAGCTCACTGGTTATAAACACGACGGATGCATCCTCTCTGCTAGCCTTATGTTTGATGCCAAATTCCAACAGTCTTAACTTTGATGATTCATCTATTGCGGTGTCATTCTCTAACAGGTGATCATTAACCCTATTCAATTCTTGACTTTTTAAGGTTTTTTGTGTGGTTTTTAAGTAACATTTTTTAAAAGCATGTAAAACATTTTTAAATATATTAAACCTATCAGTATTATGTATCAAAGTGTTTGGAATTGAATGGATGGACCTTAGTATAGTTGTAGTTATTTTGGGATTTGCTTTACCTTGGTTGAGTAGTAACAAGTTAATTTCTTAATTAGGTGCAGAAAAAATAACAAACAATTACATACAATGAAATATTCAAAGAAGGAAAAAAACTAGCAAATGCAAAATGTACAAAACAGTGGCTCTTATTTAAAAGTATGTCCAATTTTGTATATGATTTGAAAAAAATTACACGAATCTGATCATAAATTTATCAATAAACAAATTTATTTAATTATTAGGTAGAAAGGGGTAATAACTGGGCATGTGTACATGATTATGATGATAATACAAAATAACCTCTAAAATCTTTACAAATGCATGAAACAAACAAATGTTTTGCATCAATATGTTAGAAGATGAATAAACTATGTGTTTATGGTACTGTATTTGTAGCAATAATTTATTACAATTTAATTATTCAAGGTCAAATTAATTGCAGAACTGGTCATACAAATGTTTCACTACATTAGACTGCTTAACTTTTAACTCTGTAAATTCCCCATTAACTTTTGTTCTTCTAGTAACTTCTGAATATCCACTAGCTGACATAAAATTAGACATGATAGAAGCTGTTTTATTATCCTTCCACTGAACTGTTTACATCTCCATCTCCCTGATGTAACACATGTCACCGCGATCTGATTTTGTTTTCAAATGATTTTATTTGTTTTTAAAGGCTGGAAAACCTTTTCTTTTTGTTTGTAATAGTTTCCCATGCACAAACACCTTCCTTTAAAACATACTGTAAAAGTTGTACACTAGTGTAAAAATTATTTTTTTTAAATAGGCTCTAGCCTTGGTTAACATGAGACTTTATTAGTCTCACAACTACATCATAAGTCAAACCAAATGGGAAAGTTTGGGAATCCTTACCAAGATAACTGTAAATCATGTGTATATCCTGTGTCAGCCTCAACAAGGATCCATAATTTCATTCCCCATGTACTTGACTTATCTCTAACATACTGCCTAAATGGTCACCTGCCTTTACTACTAACCATCCGTTATTTGTGCAAAAATGTTGTTGAGGCTGATAACGTTTCTTGCATGTCCTATGAATTAAATCAAACAGAAAGCATACTTTCCTCCTTTAGATGAACCCTAGGCAACAGGGTAGAAACTTCAGACACAGGGCACCACCATCCAAATCATTTTAGCCTTTGAATCTGAAGGCTAATGAAAGAATTTAACATAGCCTAATGTTAGTTACAGTTTGACAAACTATGGGTAATTGTTTTTTTTAATCACACATTCTACATTATAATTTAATCTTTAAAATAAAAAAAAATGTATACTTATTAAGAACTTAAAATATTTTTAAACATTATCCCTCCAAAAAAAATTTATAAAATCCACCACTTTGTGGTCTGTTTTATTTTTTTTAACTGTGTATCTGTTCGGTTTTGCAGATATAAATGTCCTTAGCAACTGTTGCTATGGACGAGTAACCTTTAAAAAATGAAGTAAAGAAGTTAATTTTCGCAATATATGTTAAAATCATTACAGATTTTAATAGAAAATAGGGTATAGTAACTATTTAAATGGTAGTTTTAAAAAAATTTGGTCACTAGGCTATGACATTCCATTAAAATGCCTAGCACCAGGGTTAAACTTACGTTCTCACAAGGTACCTTGCCGCGTCTGCTTCATAAATTGGGTCAGCAGGGACATTATGGTCAATATCCATGTCTGAATCCAATGTTTCAGTGTCCCAGGCATCACCATCCGTAGAATTAGTGATGCATTCATCACTGAAATCATCGCTGAAGTTCATTATTTTAATATTTTTCCGTGATAGTAAAATCCTACTTTACCGAAAAATTCAAAAAGGCGGCGAATGTTTTTGGTGTTCAGTCATGACTTTAACGTTGATTATTTTCTTATAAAATTTGTTTTAAAAGAAAACGTATACGTTTTAAATAAATTTTATCAAGTATTTTTTTCTAAAATAACGATAGTAATTGGACAAAAATGTTTTTAAAGCACTTGTATACACAATTTTACAACAGACCAATACAATCACAACATGGGATGTTTCGGCGTTTATCTTTCGTCAACTACAATCACAAACAGGAGATAGAATAGACGTAACAAAAAGTTGAAGATAAGATAAGAAACGTATGATAATCAGATCGCAGGAGACTATTTAATCAAATGTGTATTGCAAATGTACTATACCTTAGCATGTTATAAAGACGATTTTGATCCATTCCACACCCATCATCCTGGACACTCAAGCACCGAGTGCCATGTAAGACTAACTGGTCAATCTTAATTTCTTTTGCCTTTGCATCATATGAATTATCTGTAAACAAAATCAGTAAACAAATTAAAAAGACAACAGACTAACTCTTAACTCCACTCCTAGTACAGCACACAGAATTATCAAATAATATGGTACCTCATTTTTTTTCTTCATGTTCTTTTCCTTTATTTCTGTCCTTTTTCATTTCCACCACTTTTCTGCCATATTTCTTTTTATATATAAAATCTGAACTTTCACCCTTAAGTTACCAAGTTTTTAAGTTATGCGAACAAAAAACAAACATCACGTGAAATGCCACAATGGCTCCAAACATAGATGCCCAACCCCTGCATATTCTGCATCCGGTGGTCAGAAGTCCTAGCAAACACTAACAGTATCCAAAATTAAACAAATAATTTAAAAACACTTTTAATAATCTATACGGTTGCAGATAAAACAGGAAGTGAATATGGATAAGACAAAACCTAAAAAGACAATAAAGAAAAGCAATTAGACATACTTGCAACTGAAACCACAGGAGAAGGGAAAAGCCAGGAAGGGAGTCAAGAAAGAACTGAAAAGAACAGCAGAAGAGAATGAACTTAAACGTTAAAGGCAGATTTGAACAAAACTGTCAAAAATATGAAGATGTGGAGAGCTCAACCACAGCACTATGCTCCGCTGCGAATGAAACAGATGAATTGTGATAGTATGAAGCACAGACATGTCTGCCTTATTCCATTCAGAGTCAACATCTGGCAGAAGTAGATCAAAAAAAACCTTGAAGTACACAACATCTGTGTAAAGTTTACCCAAGAAACAAGAAATGCACCAAAACTCAAGCACTCATATGTGGGCTAGCAACAGCAATCAAATACAATAAGAAATGAAGAAACCGCAAATCCAATAACAAAACAAAGAATTGATGAAAGTAAAAAGAATACTGTGGCATGGCAGGATGTCTTCAAGACAATAATATAGAACATTTCTTGTTAAAATATAAGAGGTATGAACAAATGAGAATACCAATTTAACCAGTCAGCCAGTTCAGCTACATCATTGGAAATGTGAGTGTGCTGAAAAGTACAGAGGAAGTGCTCGAAGAAATGAAAGCCTTACAGCACCAAATTGCCCAGGATGTAGTTAAATTGTCAGCACTGAAAGAAGAAAATGAAATGATACTAGTTAAATTATCTGAACTGAAAGAGGATAATGAAATTACACTAAAAAGGATAGAAAATCAGAGACAGGAGATTAACATAGAGAAGCGATAGAAAAGGAAAGTGGCAAACAAAAGCAAGAAGCCAGATGGAAAGAATGGGTAACAAAAACCATCAAGCACATAGAGAGAGTTTTGATAGAGGAAAGAACAGAAGAATCGTCACAAACCTAAGTGTTGAAAAAAGTCTTTAATTACATAACAGAATCACCACGAAGAGTAGGCCTTATGCCTCAAGCAACTGATAGGGCCAATACAAACTAAGAGCAAACTGATAGTTCTAACACAAAACAAAAGGGATACTAGCTAATATAAACAATGGATAAGAAAGGATGTAGAATTGTTCAGTGGAATTGTAGGGGTATCAAAAAGAATTTTGCACCCCTACTAGCAGAGACAGGAGGAACTAACACTATATATGCTTTTCAAGATATACTTTTAAACCCAAATAGTTGTAAGGGCTTTAAGATATTTTGGCACGATAGGAAATAAGGTAGAGGAGGGGGTGTCGCAGTCTTAGTTAACGAAACATTTAAAATTATAGACTGGGAAGTATTTGATACAACCAACATAAAAGGTATCCAGGTCACTGTAGCAGCTGAACCAAACAATCTAACAATCTTAAATGTATACGCTAAAAATGGTACAATTAAAGATAAAGAAATATTAGCCATAAGCACCAGACTAGGCCCCAAAACAGTCATAGTAGGCGATTTTAATTCACATCACTATGCTTGGGGTGGACAACATGCAGACAATGCAGGAAAGCGCCTACTGGACTTTATAGAAAACAATGACCTGCTAATACTAAATGATGGAACTGCAACTAGAATAAATCCACAAGCTAACAGGGCAGACTCAGCAATAGACATAAGTATAGCAACTAACAACCTAGCGAATGTAAATTGGGAAGTGTTACAAGACACAAACTCAGATCATCTGCCCATTGTAATAACCATGCATGAAAACGTCATTCCAAACCCAGAACCAGAGAAACCGACTTTCAACTATAAAAAAAGCAAACTGGGAAGCCTTCCAATCAGAGCTGGAGGTGATGGAATATAAAGACATGGAATCAGATGATACTGACTTGTGGGCAGAAACACTGACCAATGAAATTCTGAAAATAGCAATAAAATATATACCCAAAAAAAATTTGCCACAGCACCTGAAACCAATAAATAACATTAATAAAAAAAGAAAAACTCAGTGGAATAGAAAACCAGTTGCCTGGTGGAATAAAAGCTCTGTGCAGAAATTCATGAGAGAAGAAAAAGGGCCTTACAAAAATATAGAATTAACAGAACAGAAGAAAACTATGATGAGTATAAACATATTAGGAATGAATCTAACAGAATAATATTTAAAGCCAAAGAAACTAACTGGAAGGAGTTTTGTCAGTCACTTAAACCTAGCACTCAAATTAAACAAGTATGGAAAAAGCTTAAGGCAATCAAAGGGAACAATAAGAAAACAATAATGCCAACAATCAAACTACCAAAGAGAGCAGAAACAGATAAAGAAAAAGCTAATGCCCTTGCTGAGTATTTCTATAAAGTCAGTGCAAAAAGTAGTCTTGGACAGGAAGAAAATGAGAGAAGAGAAAGGATACATTTTTTAAAGGAACTACCAGACCAGATAGATGAAACAAACTATTTAGATGCTGATATAACAGAGGAAGAACTAGTGCAATAAAAGAGAAATCTAATACTGCCTCAGGGCATGATATACTTAGTTATGAAATCCTTAAGAAGGTACCCAAAAAAACTATAAACACCATAACTTCCCTTTATAATAAAATCTGGAGCTTAGGAAAGATACCAAAAGCATGGAAAGTAGCTATGATAGTACCCATCCTAAAACCCAATAAGGAAGCCCATGATGTAAGTTCATATAGGCCTATCTCCTTAACATCACAACTAGGTAAAATACTGGAAACTGTTGTTAACAAGAGAGCTAAATTCTACCTGGAAAAAAATCAGTTATATAGCCCAAACCAGTCAGGGTTTAGAGCAGACAGAAGTACAGTAGACCAGCATGTAAGATTAGAACACGATGTAAAGCTAGGGTTCAAGAGGAAAGTGAAAACAGTGGCAGTCTTTTTGGATGTCGCTAGAGCATATGATAATGCTGGAGAGATGGAGCTCTTTACAAAATGAAAAAGATTGGCATTACTGGTAAAACCTATAGGTATCTAGAAAACTTTTTACAGGACAGGTATTTTGCTGTATATGTGAACAATGATAAGTCAGAAATATATGAACAACAGAATGAGATTCCTCAGGGATCAGTAATTTCACCTTCAATTTTCACTATAGCTGTAAATGATTTAGCAGATGAATTTAACGACATTAAGAATGCAGTATCACAATTTGCAGATGACTGTGCCATTTGGCGATCTGGAAAAAACTTGGACCATGTTTACCAAAAACTTCAAAAACAAATAGACAAAGTTTCAGAGTGGATGAAAAGTTGGGGCTTCCAAATTAATGTAAACAAAACAGTAAGTATGATATTCAGCAAAGGAAATTTTTTTTTTAATAACAAAATCAATATAACCATTAAAGGACAGAAAATATTTACCTCCTCAACAACTAGATTTCTGGGCATAACTTTAGATAAACAACTAAATTGGAATAAACATATAGACAATTTAGTAGAAAGCTGTAGGGGACCCCTAAATATACTAAGGATAGTAAAAGGTAATGGATGGGGGGCCAGCAATAAAATAATGCTTATGTTCTACAAGTCTTTCATCAGGGGGAAACTGGATTATGCCAGCATAGTCTATGACTCAGCTGCAGCTTCTAACAAAGCAAAACTAGACAGAATTCAAAATGCAGCCATGAGAATCATTACATGTGCATTTATATCAACACCAGTAGAAGCACTAGAAGTAGCTCTTGGCATACTGCCCCTTGGTCTAAGACAGAAAGAACTAAGATTAAATTATTGGAGTAAAGTAGCACAAGAAGTGACCCACCCAGCACATAAAGCATTTGTCAAAAACCAACCAAGTGTATGGGACATCCCTTTAAATAAAGATAGATATCAAACAGGGTGGAGAACTACAGAAGATCTAACGCAGTTCAAAGAACTGTCAAACACAATTAAAAATAGTAATAAATATAGAAGCAAAATACCACCCTGGGAACTAAAAACACCAATCATAGAATACTCACTTACTGAAAAGATCAAACAAAACATAGAAGATAAGGAAGCCAAAATGATAAGTAGAAAGTTTATAAATCAACTTACAAAATAAAGTCTGGCTGTCTACACTGATGGATCCAAGGGTGATAGTGGGCAACTAGGTGCAGGAGTAGTAATACCACAGTGAGGAATTAAAAAGAGCTACAGTGTAACAGAAGGGGCTTCGATTTTTACCGCAGAGATGGTAGCAATTCTAAAAAATTTAAAAATAATCAAAGATAACCCACCAGAAGCTGTTACGATATTTACAGACTCACTATCATCACTACAAGCACTAGAACACCCAGGTAAATGTAGCCGGCCAGACATAAAGGAAGAAATTCTAGCAATTAATACATCACTAGGGAACAGAGGATGTAGTGTGAGGCTAGTGTGGGTTCCAGCACACATAGGTTTAGCTGGTAACGAGTTGGCAGACCAGAACGCCAAGAATGGAAGAATAAGTAAAAACAATATAAGAGCAGGTCTGGGAAGGTTGGAGATCAAGAGCCAAGTGAAGCTAACTATAAACGAGGAATGGAAGACAACATGGAAGAACAGTAGAAAAGGCAGACACGCATTCAAACTGCTGAAAGAACCAACAAGGATGTGCCAGGTCAGAGAAGAATTAAAGATACCATCGAACAAAAAACTGTGGCGTCTCCATCTCGGTGCAGCATACTTAATGATAGAGGAACCACACTGCCAAGTGTGTCAGGAAGAGAATGACATAGACCACTACCTGATCCACTGTAAAAAGTATGAACAACAAAGGCTTGAATTAAAAACTTACTATAGAAATCACAATATAGACATGACAGGTGATAAGGTTTTAAGTATAGATGCCCCAGGAGAAGCCCAATCAATACTTAAAAGATATATACATAAAACAAAGGAAAACATATAAGGTTAGTACTTCAGAAAAGACATTCAACCAAATAGAAATTAAGCAACAAGACCTAACAAATCATTAAAAAAAAAAAAACAGAAAAATTAGCAAACTTACTAACTACTCATAGGACATGGAAAGACAACGAGGTTTAAAAAAAAACAACTCAAAAAAAACCAAATACTAATACAAATTAAAACCAAGTGTAAAGGACAATAGTTAATCTATAAACAATACAAAAGAGAAAAAAAAATGACAAATACTAATATAAATTAAAATCAGCAACTGCAAAAGATGATAGTTATTTAAATTGAATACAAAATTAGTAAATAAAATGACACTAAATACCCCAATTATAACCAATTTTCAGGTTGAACAGGGTAGACCAAGATGGAACAAGAAGAGGCAATAATGGGCAGCTGTTAAGTGCCCGCTCTGCACCCATCACCTCTTCAAAACAACAACAATACCAATAGATTATTTGCAGGCATCAAATTTACCTATAAATATAGAAGAGATGTTGAGAATGGACAGACCTAGGGAACTGCATGATATAGTCATCCAGTATTTAACACGAACAAGGGTTAATATATAGTGGTTAGGAATGTGAAGGTCTGATGCTGTTCTTACAATGCATACTTTTAACAGATGAAAGTCAATTAAATATCTGTTAATATAACTGGAACCACCAGGCCTTTATACCCCTCCCCCTTAATATTATTCTTGTTTGCAGTTTCTGCTTGATTTTGTTCAGTTTTATCTCGTTTTTGTTTGTTTGGGGTTTTTTTGTTTTTTTTTAAACATACAAGCATAATTGGTAATTGTGATTTGTCCTAATTACAATGATTTGACAGGTGTGATGCCACTTTCCCATATTGGCAGTTGTTCATATTATCTGGAATTGAAAACAATATGGGACCCAAAGACGCAGCAATAGAGAATGCAGTCAGCGACCCATAGCTTGACTGCTTGCGTCAGGGTCAGCGAACCAGAGTTGACCAAGACCCTACTCCACCTCCACATGGTGGTCCTGGAAACAGGCTGCATCACTGCAGTCCGGCTGAGATAGTAGGGATCGAAGAGGGAAGGCAAACCCGGTCCCAAACAATGCCGTGCTGAAGTCGGATGTGCCGGCCAAAAGGCGCAGATATCGCAGCTCCGCTGTAAACAGATACAACGCAACCAACGTCCTTTTCAGGATGAACAAGGAATGAGGAAAAAAAACAATATATATCCTAATTATAACCCATCAGAGGTTGAAAGGGATATTTTTCATCATTAATATAAACAAAACAAAAAACTTAATGATTTATATTATGTTTATGCAGTTTATGGCATCCTAAACTTCTGCAACAAATATCTGTGATCATTTACAGTTGTCTGCAATATTTAATTCTAATCCTCATTCATGAAAGAGTTGATTTATGTAATCAGTCTAACTTTTTATTACATTCTCTGGGCAAATTAATTCTGTACCCCTTCAGCTCCCCAAACAGCACAGATATTTAACAAACCCATGCCACATAACTCCTGTCAGACCTTCAGCTCCCTAAACAGCACAGACATTTAACAAACCCATGCCACATAACTCCTGTCAGACCTTCAGCTCCCCAAACAGCACAGATATTTAACAAACCCATGCCACATAACTCCTGTCAGACTAACAAACCCTTGCCACATAACTCCTGTCAGACTAACAAACCCATGCTCCATAACTCCTGTCAGACTAACAAACCCACACACATAACTCCTGTCAGACAAACAAACCCATGCCACATAACTCCTGTCAGACCTTCAGCTCCCCAAACAGCACAGACATTTAACAAACCCATGCCACATAACTCTTGTCAGACCTTCAGCTCCCTAAACAGCATAGACATTTAACAAACCCATGCCACATAACTCTTGTCAGACCTTCAGTTCCCTAAACAGCACAGACATTTAACATAACTCCTGTCAGACTAATAAACCCATGCCACATAACTCCTGTCAGACCTTCAGCTCCCTAAACAGCACAGAAATTTAACATAACTCCTGTCACACTAACAAACCCATTCCACATAACTCCTGTCAGACTAACAAACTTATGCCCCATAACTCCTGTCAGACTAACAAACCCACGCCACATAACTCCTGTCAGACTAACAAACCCATGACGCATAACTCCTGTCGGACTAAAAAACCCATGCCACATAACTCCTGTCAGACTAACAAACCGATGCCCCATAACTGCTGTCAGACTAACAAACCCACACAAATAACTCCTGTCAGACTAACAAACCCATGCCACATAACTCCTGTCAGACTAAAAAACCCACGCCAAACAACTCCTGTCAGACTAACAAACCCACGCCAAATAACTCCTGTCAGACTAACAAACCCACGCCACATAACTCCTGTCAGACTAAAAAACCCATGCCACATAACTCCTGTCAGACTAACAAACCCACACCACATAACTCCTGTCAGACTAACAAACCCATGAAACATAACTCCTGTCAGACTAACAAACCCACACAACATAACTCCTGTCAGATTAACAAACCCATGAAACATAACTCCTGTCAGACTAACAAACCCACACCACATAACTCCTGTCAGACTAACAAACCCCTGCCACATAACTCCTGTCAGACTAACAAACCCACGCCACATAACTCCTGTCAGACTAACAAACCCATGCCACATAACACCTGTCAGACTAACAAAACCACGCCACATAACTCCTGTCAGACCTTCAGCTCCCCAAACAGCACAGACATTTAACAAACCCATGCCACATAACTCTTGTCAGACCTTCAGCTCCCTAAACAGCACAGACATTTAACAAACCCATGCCACATAACTCTTGTCAGACCTTCAGTTCGATAAACAGCACAGACACTCAACATAACTCCTGTCAGACTAATAAACCCATGCCACATAACTCCTGTCAGACCTTCAGCTCCCTAAACAGCACAGACATTTAACATAACTCCTGTCACACTAACAAATCCATGCCACATAACTCCTGTCAGACTAACAAAGCTATGCCCCATAACTCCAGTCAGACTAACAAACCCATGCCACATAACTCCTGTCAGACTAACAAACCCATGATGCATAACTCTTGTCAGACTAACAAACCAATGCCACATAACTCCTGTCAGACTAACAAACCCATGCCACATAACTCCTGTCAGACTAACAAACCCATGCAACATAACTCCTGTCAGAATAACAAACCCATGCCACATAACTCCTGTCAGACTAACAAACCCATGCCACATAACTCCTGTCAGACTAACAAACCCATGCCCCATAACTCCTGTCAGACTAACAAACCCCTGCTGCATAACTCCTATCAGACTAACAAACCCATGCCACATAACTCCTGTCAGACTAACAAACCCATGCCACATTACACCTGTCAGACTAACAAACCCATACCACATAACTCTTGTCAGACTAACAAACCCATGCCACATAACTCCTGTCTGACTAACAAACCCATGCCACATAACTCCTGTCAAACGCTCAATGTCTTCGTCATTTCTGTATCCACGTTTCTCCTCCATGTTTGTTTCTCTCTCCATGTTTCATTCTGTCTCCATCTTTCTCCTCCATGTGTGTTTCTGTCTCCATGTTTCTTTCTGTCTCTATGTTTCTCCTCCATGTGTGTTTCTGTCTCCATGTTTCTCCTCCATGTTTGTTTCTGTCTCCATGTTTCTCCTCCATGTTTGTTTCTGTCTCCATGTTTCTCCTCCATGATTGTTTCTGTCTCCACTTTTCTCCACCATGTTTGTTTGTCTCCACATTTCTCCTCCATGTTTGTTTCTGTCTCCATGTTTCTCCTCCATGTTTGTTTCTGTCTCCACGTTTCTCCTCCATGTTTGTTTCTGACTCCACGTTTCTCCTCCATGTTTGTTTCTGTCTCCACGTTTCTCCTCCATGTTTGTTTCTGTCTCTACGTTTCTCCTCCATGTTTGTTTCTGTCTCCACGTTTCTCCTCCATGTTTGTTTCTGTCTCCATGTTTCTCCTCCATGTTTGTTTCTGTCTCCACGTTTCTCCTCCATGTTTGTTTCTGTCTCCATGTTTGTTTCTGTCTCCACGTTTTTTCTCCATGTTTGTTTCTGTCTATATGTTTCTCCTCCATGTTTCTTTATGTTTCCACGTTTCTCCTCCATGTTTGTTTCTGTCTATATGTTTCTCCTCCATGTTTGTTTATGTTTCCACGTTTCTCCTCCATGTTTGTTTCTGTCTCCACGTTTCTCCTCCATGTTTGTTTCTGTCTCCACATTTCTCCTCCATGTTTGTTTCTGTCTCCATGTTTCTCCATGTTTGTTTCTGTCTCCATGTTTCTCCTCCATGTTTGTTTCTGTCTCCATGTTTCTCCTCCATGTTTGTTTCTTGTCTCCATGTTTCTCCTCCATGTTTGTTTCTGTTTCCACGTTTCTCCTCCATGTTTGTTTCTGTCTCCACGTTTCTCCTCCATGTTTGTTTCTGTCTCCACATTTCTCCTCCATGTTTGTTTCTGTCTCCATGTTTCTCCTCCATGTTTGTTTCTGTCTCCATGTTTCTCCTCCATGTTTGTTTCTGTCTCTCTCTAACCCAGGGGGATTCCAGAAAAGGACTGCCTGGTAATGCTATAAATAGATTTCCCCAATGTGTGCCCAATCCATCGCCAGCGTGTTCTTATCATCTCTTATTCTACTGGCTCTTGTCTGGTTCTTGTCATCACAGTGGTGTACTAAGCGAGTTGCTACGGGTCGGGAGGGGGGGGGGGGGGGGGTTTGCCATATGACACTATTATGACAGCACTTACTGTTAAAATATGCTTGTACGTGTGTTTCTTTATGGGGAGGGGGTGCCAAAGGTAAGATCCGCCCCAGGTACCACATACTTTAAGTATGCCTCTGTGTCATCAGTCTAACATTGGTGACGTCACATTTTTACAATCTTTCTTTTCTGTGCAAGCATCCATTAATAACAGTCTGTCACTTACTTGTTGTTGTGTTTGTTGTTGTTGTTCATCATGGTAGACAGTCATACAACTAGACTGACTTGACACGCAAGTTGAAGATTCTGATTTATTTGCATGGCACTTCATTTCTAGCAATTTCATAAAAAGTTTCCAAAGCAATGAAAGTTACTCTTGTATTTTTATGCTGATATCACTGTCTTCTCCAACAGTGTCCATCTTGCTGCCAAGATACATGTATGATTCTATATCTTGTAGGGGTGTTTCAAGTGCAATCTTGATCTCATCTGCTGCATTTATTCTCATAATATTTGTCTTTTCTATGTGCATTTTCAGGCCCAATTACTATTATCTCTTAGTATTTTCATTCTGTCCTGCATTTGGTTATGGGACAGAAGAGCCAGGTCATTGGTGAAATCTAGATTATCAAGCTGTTGTGTCACAGTCCACTGAATTCCATTTCTGTTGGCTGATGTCACTGTTTTCATAACATAATCTGTAGCCAGTATAAGAAAATGGTAACAAGCAGCAACCCTTCCACACTCCAGTTCTTATTTCAAGGTGCTCAGTATGTTGTCGTTCATGATGAGCTCTACATTTCATGTATGTATGTTTTCTGTATTAGAATCCATATATGTCCATGTGCTGGCTTTAAAAACCATGGAAGATGGTCGCATCCTTAAAGATATCTTCTATTGACAACTGGCAGATGGCTTAAGAACAGTTGGGCGACCACAGCTGAGGTTCAAAGATGTGTGCAAGAGAGACATGAGGGCACTGGGCACAAATCCAGCAACCTGGCAGAATGGAGCTGCCGATCGCACCATGATACTCCCTATCGCGCCACCTCAGATTGGGCAAACAATAAGCTCTCACAGCAAGCAAACAATAAGCTCTCACAGCAAGCAAACAAGAAAAGAGCATGCCAAAAGGAACACCAGGAAAAAAAGCAGCTGAGGGCTATCAACTCAGGGGCACATTGCCATAGTGAGACACGACTGAAGGGCTATCACCTCAGTGGCACATTGCCAGAGTGAGTCATGACTCAACGGCTATCACCTCAGGGGCACATTGCCATAGTGAGTCATGACTGAAGGGCTATCACCTCAGTGGCACATTGCCAGAGTGAGTCATGACTGAAGGGCTAACACCTCAGGGGCACATTGCCAGAGTGAGTCATGACTGAAGGGCTTTCCCTCATTGGCACATTGCCATAGTGAGTCATGACTGAAGGGTTATCACCTTGGGGGCACACTGCCATAGTGAGTCATGACTGAAGGGTTATCACCTTGGGGGGCACATTGCCATAGTGAGTCATGACTAAAGGGCTATCACCTCAGGGGCACATTGCCAGAGTGAGTCATGAATGAAGGGGCTACTTCTACTACTTTATGGGGAACAGAAGGAAGCAGAAGATAATGTTATCCAGGAATGTTGGCTCCTTGAGAAAAACAGACTGACAGTATGGCCTTCATCAACTTCCTTGAGGAAGAAACTGTATGGCAATAATACAAGAACGAGACATTCCACTCATTTTATTACACATGCAGAGACGTCAGCAAATGAGGAAGCAGAATTATCACATCGTATACAAAGTTTAAAAATATACTTGCCAATCAGTTCAGCAAAGGCACTAAATGCCCATGTGTGACTTGTTGAATTCGATTCAAGGTATTGTGGGTGAACCTGAAAACAAATAAATGTCATATCATGATTGTCTGCTAAACAAAAGGATAGGACTGCTGAGCCAGATGAATAAATTAGTGGGCTGCCATGAAACTGATAATAAAATGTTAAAACACATGACAACTGATTCTAGATTCAGCTCTATATGTGAGAAACTACATATTATTATCTACAGTACACTCTGGTGGTATCCCTCTCTAGTCCATTCTTCCTTCTTGGCTGAATAATTCAAACTAATAGTATTCTCGCTCCACTGTAAGTCAATAGACTGGTAAGTATTAGTCACACACGTGCCGCACTAACTTATCACTCCAACAAACAAAACAAAAGAAACAAACATCAAAATTTCTACTGAACAGTAATAGTGTTTGTTTCCTGCAACAAAGTATTAACTGGCAAAGTCTATTTCAAGAACTTGACTGACTCCATGTTTCTAGCTACAAGTGTGTTATATTTGAGCATGTGCCCTCATATAACCAATGGACCTTATGTCTAGGATGAACATGGCACGCCTAGCAATAAAAAAAAAAAGCAAAACAAATGAAAAGAACACATACAAAATGAAGTTGAGGAGCACAATCTGAGAACATGTACACTGTAGGAGCACAATTTGAGAACATGTACACTGTAGGAGCACAATCTGAGAACATGTACACTGTAGGAGCACAATCTGAGAACATGTACACTGTAGGAGCACAATCTGAGAACATGTACACTGTAGGAGCACAATTTGAGAACATGTACACTGTAGGAGCACAATCTGAGAACATGTACACTGTAGGAGCACAATTTGAGAACATGTACACCGTAGGAGCACAATCTGAGAACATGTACACCGTAGGAGCACAATCTGAGAACATGTACACTGTAGGAGCACAATCTGAGAACATGTACACTGTAGGAGCACAATCTGAGAACATGTACACTGTAGGAGCACAATCTGAGAACATGTACACTGTAGGAGCACAATCTGAGAACATGTACACTGTAGGAGCACAATTTGAGAACATGTACACTGTAGGAGCACAATCTGAGAACATGTACACTGTAGGAGCACAATCTGAGAACATGTACACTGTAGGAGCACAATCTGAGAACATGTACACTGTAGGAGCTAGTAGATGTACAAGGGTAAATAGAAAACAGAAGTTGTAAACTTCACTGGATTTCTTATGTCATCTCTCTCTAACATAAAACATTTTACATTCAAACAACACATTGACTTTACTACAAATTTGTTATTACCCACCAAGCATCTCATAATAAACATTCCCTCTTAAAAGCTAATTAACACCATATAATATTATCGGTAACCCGTTCCGTTTCTCTCACTCATTCATTTCCAATTGTATTATCTCCCCTTATTTTGTTTCCCCCTTTATATCTAAAATCTGTCTGTACCCGGTGTGATCCTTGCGGGTTTCTTGTCAGAAGACAGACACAGAATAGGAGCACTGATCCCTTCTACCCATTATAAGTGGCAACTAATGTGAGCCTGTGTATGGGCCTGACAAGATCATCATATAACACAAACTCCTACAGAAACCAGCACTGTTAGAGCACATGACCCAGCACTGTTAGAGCTCATGAACCAGCACTGTTAGAGCACATGAACCAGCACTGTTAGAGCACATGAACCAGCACTGTTAGAGCACATGAACCAGCACTGTTAGAGCACATGACCCAGCACTGTTAGAGCACATGAACCAGCACTGTTAGAGCACATGACCCAGCACTGTTAGAGCACATGAACCAGCACTGTTAGAGCACATGAACCAGCACTGTTAGAGCACGTGAACCAGCACTGTTAGAGCACATGAACCAGCACTGTTAGAGCACATGAACCAGCACTGTTAGAGCACATGAACCAGCACTGTTAGAGCACATGAACCAGCACTGTTAGAGCACGTGAACCAGCACTGTTAGAGCACATGAACCAGCACTGTTAGAGCACATGAACCAGCACTGTTAGAGCACATGAACCAGCACTGTTAGAGCACACCTGAACCAGCACTGTTAGAGCACATGACCCAGCACTGTTAGAGCACATGAACCAGCACTGTTAGAGCACATGAACCAGCACTGTTAGAGCACATGAACCAGCACTGTTAGAGCACATGAACCAGCACTGTTAGAGCACATGAACCAGCACTGTTAGAGCACATGAACCAGCACTGTTAGAGCACATGAACCAGCACTGTTAG